>VZTG01009991.1:464174-495987 GCA_013397845.1 Melanocharis versteri | reverse complement strand
CGGGTGAGCGACACGGGGCAGCGGAGGGGCCACCGGAGCGCGGGGCTGGGGCCATTGCGGGGTGGCCTCGGTGGTGTTACCGCGGTGGGAGAGACCTGCGGTGTCGGGAGAGGCGCTGCCGGGGTGTGAGGGGCCACCCGCTGGTACGAGGGATGTTGCTGGGGAGCGAGGGATGCTCCTCCGGGGTGGCAGGCGCTGTGCTGGTGAAACAGATGTTCCTCAGGCATGACAGACAGGAGTTCAGCAAAACAGATGTTACTCCAGTGAGACGGACCTTACTGTGAGCGCAGGGATTTTGCTGTCGGATGAGGATCCTTTCCCCGAGTGTGAGCACAGCGGCTTTCCTGAGAGCGCCCACAGTGTCCTTCTCACCCATGTGCCTGTGCTGTGGCAGCGTGTGCCAGCACGAACCGTGGCATGTGGCGTGGGAAAGGGTCCTTGTGCTCGTGGAAGCACAGAGGAGAAGTGAAAGTGTGCCCGGTTTCACAGCACCAGGGCATGAGCATCCCAGTTACATCTGTAACAGACATGCTCTTTTATGGAACTTGGTTTTTCTTCTGGGAATTGTGGTGCAATACTTCCCTTAGTGGTACGGGTAAAACAACTTCCCCAGACCTATTTTTGTGTGCTCTCATACACTTTGTTTCCCCGTGTTTTTGATAGTTTTCCTCTGCCATCAGGTGAGTGTCCCTGTAAGTCTCTCTATCCGACTTTCACCTACCTCTTAATGCATTCCTGGCTGCCCTACAGTGTGTGATCGTCATCACTCTTGCCCTGCTGCCTGCACCCCCATCCTCATCTGTTCACCTTTGGGGTCAGGGTTGTTTTGTGACAGAGCTGTTTCTTGCACGTGTACTGGCGCTTACGTTCTTCAGTTTCTTCATGGCCAAAACCCCGGGTGCGTGTGCATCGCGTTCCTCGTGCGCAGCTGCGCGTTCCCGGGGAAACCTGCTCTGCTCCATGTCACCTGCACGTGAGGACTGTGTGAATCCGTGCCTCCTCACCTGCCTGGGTGTTGAGGGCTCTTTCTTGGTGCCCTTTCTGAGGGCTTTGGTGCCCACACAGCGTTGGGCACACACAAGGGAGCTCTCTCCTTTACGCTCATCTTCGTCCGTCTGTCCCTTCGGAGCCCGCCTGGTGCCCCACGTCACACCAGCGCTCAGGTGTGAGCCTGTCATGGCCCTTCCTTCCCACACCTGCTGCTGGGCACTGACATGCGATTTGAAGGGACCACTTCTTCTGATGGTGGCAGTTTCACCTGCAGGTGCCCGTCTTCTGTTGCACAGGAAGGATGGAGAACCAAGCTGGGTACATGCTCTTCCTCCCAGAAGAGAAAGAAGTGGGCGTTCTCAAAGTTGGCAGGAGAGAGACAGACTCCTCTTAAGGTGGTGTCCTGTGCATGGACACCTGGGTTTAGCCAAGGTGAAGGTTGGGCTGTGCTGGAATTCAGGTGGGATGTTTTTCACCCCAAACATCCAAACATCCACCACATGTGGGTGAGTTGCCACATGTGCAGAGAAGCTAGCCCAAGTACTCGGGTTTTAATCTCCTTCTTTCAAGAAATTAGCTGAGTCTGTGAGGAGAGAAGCATGAGGATGAGCTGCTGGTGAGGGTCAGGAGGCAGAGCTGGGGAAGTGAGCTGGCCTCATTCCAGCCGTGGGTTTCCTCTGCTCACAGGCACCATTGCTCACTCATATTTCTGTGCCCAGGAGTGTCTGCCACAGATTCCTTCCTTTTGGGAAGGAGTCCCTGCCAGGCTCCTTCAGTGTTAGCACACCTCTCCTCTCAGAGGCTGTAAGCAGCCCCTGTGTGCTTTCCCTTGTCTCTGGTGCGTGGACATTGAAAATGTCCTTCCACATGTGACTGATCTCTGTTTAGGAAAGCTGAAAATGAAGTTGTGGCTGCAGGCTCCCAGCCCTGAGAAGTCTTTCTCGGCTCTTTCCCTCCCAATCTGCCAGAATTCATTACATCAGTTGAAAAAAAAATAGAAATTTGGAAAGAGCTGGGTCTAGAAAGTTAGGGGTCCTATGTTTTAAAGAAAAATGAACATTCTTGTATAGCGAAGTCTCCAGGAGCTTGTTCTTTTAGGAAGAGATCAAATACTGTGAAATTTAAAGTCACCTTTAAGCTGTTTGTCACTTTCTCTAGCCCAGTAGGCCCCTCTGTTTCTGGACTGCTTCACATCTTGAGTCTTTTGTCCTGAAGTTGTTGGGTTTGGGTTTCAAGGCGCACAGGGAAACCAGCTCTTTTCTGAAAACTGCATGATTGCTCATTTAAATGAATATAAATTGTTTCTATTCATAAGATTTTTTTTTTCCTAGCAGCTGATCAAAGTTCGAGTGAAAACCATTCCATCATTTCCAAATAAACTGGACACACACGCGCACACACACACTGAGCATTTCAGAGAGACTTTTAAACACATTACTTTTAAAATCAGGATGTGGACAGCCAAGGCATGTTATGTAACACAGGGCAGTCTGTGGTTTGATTCCACTTTTGCATAGAAAGGGAGCTTCACTTCCTGGGAGAAGGCATACAGACTTTATTGGAACTGAAGGCAGTGCAGAGAGGGCTCAGGGGAATTTCTCCTGGACTAAGAAAAAATCCTTTTCTAGTGGGAGATTTAAGGAATGAGGACCTGGGTAGCATTTCAGAAAGAACATTGAGATGTAGCATGGTGTGATACCTGACTGCTTTCAGCAGCTCTGAAGGAAGCTGGTGCTTGGAGAGCCTTCTGATTCAAGAGGAGAGCTTAAGGCATGTGGCTGGGCATTTAAGCTCTGTTAGAAACAGTTGGTGTTTTTAACAGGAATGTGATTAACCTTCGGAACAAACGACCAAAGGCAGCGTTTGCTTCCCCAGCTCTCAAAATCTTCCAATAAAGAGGGGGCGTCTCTTCGGAAGGGGCGCTTTACTGAAGTGCAAGTTCTTGGGCTCGCTGCAGACAACTGGCTGGGAGCAAATGGACGGAATTCCAGAGGAGACCAGACCCTCTGACACACAGATGGCCACGCTGATGCTGTGGTTCCCGTATTGCTCGTTGGACTTCCCGTGGTACATTTCCTTTGCAAGGTCCCCTTGTACCCCCTGTACCCAGGAGTTGCACCTTTCCTTCGGTTGCCGTGTCCTCCGTGCTTCTCTCCACAGCTTTCCTGCTTGCTGGGGATGCTGCCAGGCAGGAGGATGCTTGGAGCAAGCGCCGGCGTGAAAACACCCCCACACAGAGCTGTGTGCTCCCAGCCCGCTGGCCCCGACAGCCCTGTTCCGAGGTGCCTCAGCCCCCCAGCAGTCCTTTGAAGGGCTGTCCCCAGGGGCGGCTGGCGGCAGACGTGAGGGCTGTGCGAGCCCCGTCTCTTCCCCTCGGAATGTTTACCTGTCTAAATTTAACTCCCCAGCCGGCTGCGTCGCTCCTGAGCCGACCTGTTCTCTTGCGGCCGCGTTTCCTGCCTGCCTGGATCTGCTGGTTTGCTGCTCCCTGCCTCTTCTCGGCGGATGCTGGCTCTTCCAAGGTCCCGGGCAAGCCGCTGCTCCCTCTTGTAGGTTTTATTTTTAAACCTGGTTGCACAGCCCTCAGGACTGCAGGGTCCCTTGTCCTCTCGTCTCTGAGTATTTATTCTGCAGTGGGATTCGGGAAGTCTCCCCTTGTCCAGCCGCAGCCCCGAGTTGTTTTCCTCCTGGCTGTGGTTGCTCCCAGAGACCAGGCGTGCTGAGTTACTCCCTGGCCAGCTCCAAAGGGACAGTGCCTCTTTCTGCTCCCACAGGGATCCCAGCAGCAGGGAAGCAGTAGTGCTTCCCTGCAAAGGCATCTTCCTTATCCCACTTTTTGTTCAGAGCTGGGCTTCCCCAGGCTGGCTTTTGTCCGAGTTTGTTTGAGAAGTCAGTGATGTGCCCCTCATCTTCAGAGGAGCTGGAGAGAGGGACAGGCAGAGGAAAGGGAGTGCTCCTATTTCGGTCAGGCTGGACAGATTCGCTTTCTTTAGGATTTCCGAGTTTGGGACAGTAAATACAGCCCGACCTGGCAGCCTTCTCCATCTAAATAAAACCGTCGGGATCCAGCCATTCGTGTCCTGCATAACCCTGCAAGAGACCCCTGATTGATCTCTCTTTCCAGGCATGCCTGCAGCTAATGCTGTGGTCTGCCACATGAGAGAGGTGGTTTGAGTCCTGGCCTCCTCTGCCCCTCTTTGAGCTAGCCCGGTGGCCTTGGCTTTAATACTCTCATATTCAGAGCGAAGGTAACGCAGGCCAGGGTTTTCATGGCTGGTGGCTTGGGGCATCCAGCTCTAAATCTGCCAAAGGTCCCGTTTTCCTCCCGAGGTTCAGCTATTTCGGACACTTGGGCATTCCTGAGTAGTGTGGAGGTGATTACTCAAAGTGACTAGTCCATTTTGCAGAGCTTCATCTCAGCCTCTGGAGCAAAACAGGACGAGATGAATTAGTGCAGAGCGTAGCAGGGATACTCAAATGGAGTGACTCTTCCTGGGCTGGGAATCGCTCCGTGGCCGGAGAGCTCGTGGCAGTGTCGCGTGCGGGGATTGGTAAAGAGCTCTTGGTTTAGATTAATTCGTGGTTTTAAGTAGCTCGTGGGAAAGGCTCAAAGGGTTTGGTAGTTTTTGTCTTAGGGGAAGAAAAGCAGAGCAACATCGTGTCTTTATACAGAGAGAGATTTGTGACCACATATGAAGTTAAAGTCTTGGTTTATTTGAGGGATTTGAGGGAAAATACGTTTTCCGTGAACTCTCCCATCTCGGTTGGAGGTGAGGGAGACTGAAGTGATTGGGTGGAACATGTGTTTCGGGTTTGTTTTTGTCCATCACTAAGGGCAGAGGGTTAACAAAAGTCACAGGAATACTAATATTTCAGTGGTCTCTCTACATTTATCTTCCTTTTCCAGTCGTTCTGTATTTAGCTTTTTGGCTGGTTTGGTATCATTGTTTAACTGAGACCTGGAGCATTGTAGCACCTCTGTTATGGGCAAGTTGGAGCTGTAAAGCAAATTAAAAGAGAATCTCCCTTGCTTAGCTGGAAAACCTTTCTGAGCTTTGTTATGTATCACAGTGTCGAGAGAGACATATGAGCCCAAGCATGTCTTCGTTAATGGAACATTTTTCAGAAAAAATAATTTTGTGGCTGTCGGGTTCATTACTCCCTGAGGTGTTCCTGAGTACTTCGAAATTGTCTCCAATCATAAAAAATTGATACTGTATAAGGGAAAATTTAGTTCCTTTTTTCCCCTCCTCTCTTTTTACAGCTCGAACAATTCTACAGGTTCCTTTATTGTATTGTGTGGCCCGGATTTGTTAATAATTACTGTGAATACAGGTCCTGGCAGCATGTCAGGGTTTTGTTTGGTAAATACTTGTCCATTATCATTTCTGTGTCACAGCTGGGGAGGTTTGTAGTATCCTGTGGCTGTCATCACTGTCAATTTCGCCCAGTTTTGCGTCTCTGAGAACTAACTGAAGCTTTGCAGTCGTACACTGAGATGATGCAGATATTCCTGGGGCAGCCCCGTTATTCTTCACGCTGCAGTGGAAGCTTCTGGGTTTATTCCAGAATGTCAGCCCTTGCTCCCGTGTGTGGAGTGCACAAAGCAGGTTTCTCAGCAGCGTCTGCAGCCCTGTGGGTGGCTGCAGCTGCTGTTCCACCTGTGGAGATTTCACAGCCTGGGGTGCAGGTAGAGCAGAGTGAGTGCTCCTGTGAATTATGACCAATTGCCTGTCCCAGTTCCTTTTCTGTTTTTGTAACTATTCCCCGTTTCCACCTATTCTTAACTAGCTGTTTGGGAGTTTTGCCAATGTTCAAAATGAACTTCTAATAATTTTTTTTTTATGGACGGCAAGGAGGTTTTCAGCTGGCTAAGCTTGCTAAGTGCAGCACTGGCTTTGTTCAGTTTTCACGGAGGCTGCACAGGCTCTTTCAGCATCTCTGCTGTTTTCCAAGGAGCCTGCTGGAAGGCTCAGAAGCTCTCCTCCACAGCATGCTGAGAAGATGTAAGGGTCTGTATTTCTGCACGACAGCAGTTGCACCCCAGTGGTATAAAACCCTGTTGCAGGTAACAACCCAAACTTTTATCTACAAGGCGCGTAAAACTTCTTTATCTTCCAAGAAAATGGTGCCAATTAGGTCAGACTCGCACACCAGGAACAGTTTACTGTCTGAGTTTGGCTGCTTGTGTCAGACTGTGTCTATAGCCCATGAAAGAAGGGGAGCCACAGCATTTTCTGTGGGCACAGCTGTGACCATGGAGGCATCTTTGTCAGCACAGCTGACACTGGGGTGTTGGGAGGAGGATGTATTTATTTTTTTTTCTTTCCTTTTTTCTTTTTTTTTTTCATTTCTTGAACTAAAACAAGTTTTGTGGGGTAACCTTGAGAGTCTGGACCAGGCCCTGCTTGTAGAAGCCAGGTAATGCTTTTGAGTCAAGCATAAAACCAAGCTGGAAGCAATAGGAAAAGCAGTTAAGTTAAGCTGTAGATTGACATCCAGAAAGTCCATCAGCTAGCAGGTGCTGGTCTGATGTTCAAAGCTCCAGAGCTGCTTGGACATAATCTGTTCTCCATTTGGTTTCAGGCAAATGCTGCTGGTCTGCTCAGTCAACAGTTGTGACTCCACCTAAACACATCTTACTTTTCCTTTCAGCTCCTCTGTCCACACCTACAGACGCCTTTGGCTTTCAATTCCAGCATCATCGCATCAGATTCATGGCCTGGTCCTGTCACTCTTGCCTTGGCAAGGCTTTCTCCTGGCACACCCTCAGCTCTGTGCTGGGGGGATCTTCCAGCCTGCCTGGATGAGTGGCAGTCTCAGGGCTTGCATCCGTGACTGCTCCCTGTAAATTGTTGTGCTGTGCCCTTGTCCCGTGGGCTTGGAGCAGCAGGTTTAGGGAAATGCTGCTTTCTGTCATTGTCCCTGCCTCCCCAGCAGGCTTTGGCTGGTTGTTGCTGTGCAGGGCAGGGGTTGCTGGTGGTTGTACATCTGCCTGAAGGTGTCTGCACAGAAATTTTGTGGGTTGCTGGGGTTGGAGTTAGGCTCCTGTTCATAGGGTTTGTTTCCACGAAGAAATGATATTGAATAAGCAACGAGTTTCTAGAGGTAGTTTAGTGTTTCTAGAGGCCCACTTGCCTTTTCCTTCCCAAGGTTTTGCAGAGCCAGCCTTTGGAGAGAGATGTGGAATCTTGGGTGCTGATGGAGAGCATCCAGGGGTATCTGCAGAGCCCACTCCTCCTCCGTGTGCAAAGTGAGTTTCTGTTTGCTCCTCATCTGACACCGTGCACCATTTCCCTAAATTAAAACAGCTGATTACTCTGTAACAGTTTGGGTTCCTAAGAAAGTCTGGGTGCAGGTGTATTCCTGGACTTCTGTAGGGAATCCCCAGTGTGGATAACCCCATTGCAGACATCTGTATGCCTGGAGCAAATGTCCAGTCCTCAAGCAGCTCAACAAACACAGAGCTGGTAAAATAAAAAAAAGCTCCCAGAAGAAAACACAGTTTGATCTAAACTGAAATTTTCATAAGAAAAACATGCTTTTCTGTAGTGATGTTTCAAAACCTAATGATTTCTGTTTCCAATTGACATTTCGGCTTAAATGTCATTTTATGTTGAAATCCAGAACAAGAGTTTAGATTTCAGGTCAACACCCCAAAATCTCTCATTTTGGATCAACATTTCATTTTCACAGAATCACAGAATAATGGGTTGGAAGGGACACCAAGGATCATCTGATCCAGCCTTTCTTGGCAACAGCACAGCCTAAGCCCAGCCCTGTGTCCAGCAAATCTTAAAAGTGTCCAATGCTGGGGAATCCACCACTTCCCTAGGGAGATTATTCCAATGGCTGATTGTTTCCACTGTGAAAAATTTTCCTTTTCTGTCCAGCTGGAATCTCCCCAGCAGTAACTCGTACCCATTAGCCCGCATCTTTTCCTTTTTTTGTAGGAAGGGAGTCTCCATCTCCTTTGTAGCCACCATTTAAATACTGGAACGTGGTGATGAGATCTCCCCTAAGCCTTGTTCTCTCAAGGCCCCGTTCTCTCAGCCTCTCCTCACGGGCAGGTTTCCCACTCCTTTGATCTTTGTGGCCCTTCTCTGGGCCCTCTCCAGCCTGTCCACATCTTATTTTTTTTGCACAGCGGGGATCAAAATGGAAGACAGGATTCCAGGGCCCATACATTTGTACAGTGCTGGTAAACGGAGAAAATTCTGCTGAAACATTTTGAATGTTTTGTTTCTATCGATAATATCTTCCTTCCCGCCCCTGCATTTTCAAATCAAGAGCATTTGGAGTTGTTCATGCTATGAAATAGTGCCGTATTTTGACCTTCTGTCCCTATTTGGGATGCAGGCAAGTGCTGAAATCCCAGCCTTTCTTGGGGAACTGAGATTCCATCCCGTGACCAGATCCACAAAAGTGTATTTCCACTGGTTTTGCTGGCTGGCTACTTCAGTGCTTTGTCAGTGGTGGCTTGTAATTCAGTGCAGACTGAATCCGTGGTGCGTCCACGTGCCTGGTCTGAGAGGCTGAGGGCAGTTAATCTCTCTGGCTCTGCGTTGTGCTTTCAAATTAACATCCAGATTTCCTTCCGAAGATGAATTTTCCTTCCGAACCAGCATTTGGTGGCGCGCTGCACAGCTGCCTGATCCGTGTTCCACGCACAAATGAGGATCCTGGTGCCCTCCCAGTCTAGCTGCAAGCTGTTCTACGAAGTCGGGATGTTTTAAAATTTAAGGCAGTTTCTCGGTCGTCTGTTGTTTGCAGTCTCACAGCCTGCCATGTATCCTCCTCCTCAGAAGTTCCTTTTCCCCCTTCCCACCGCTGTGGGGAGGTTTTTTCCTGACGAGCTTTGGGCAGTGTGTCTCTGGAGCAGTTTTGTGGTGTTCCCCAGAAGCTGGCTTTTGTCAGGCTGCCTCAAAGCGTCGCCCAGAGAAAAGTCTCTGCAGCGAGAAATGTCCTTTTCTGTCTGGCTTTGAGGTGTTATCTCCCCTCTTCCCCAGTGCAATTGGCTCCATCTGCATCCCTAAGCTGTTTTGTTTGGAGCGGAGAGAGCTCAGAAAATCAAGGGAGGCCACACACATAAACAAGGGTGTGTGAAATCAATTAATCTAAACGAGCGGGGGAGTTGTTCTTGAAGGGGGAAAGCCTGGTTCCCACAGAAACCTCCCTTGAGTTTGGTGGGACTGCAGCAAACATTACATCACTGCAACAGTGATGAGCTAGGTGGGCATTTTAACCTCTTTGGCCAATATTTAGAGGAAGAGTGGTGCTCGATTGTGTTTGAAGAGCTTACCATGCTCTTGGTGAGTATTTTAACGAGTGATTTTCATTATGGATACAGTGGTAGCGTGCTAAAGCAGGCACTCCTGAAGGGACCTGAGTTTTGACATCCTAACCTCAAATATTTGTGTCATAAATTTGGTTCCAAGCATTGCACTCACCCAGTCAGGGATAAGAAGCTATGCCTGTCACTCTTACGTGTTTGGGTAATAGATATTGTCAGGGATATGTACACAACCTGCAGGACAGGAATTACTTGCAGCAGTTTTGAAAAGCAATATTTCGACCTCTGATTAGAGAAAAATCTTGCATTGCTTGTTAAAAAGTCTGATAAGGAAAAGAGATTTCCACAGCTCTCTCCCACAGGAGGAGGGTTATTCACATCTCAGCACACTGTGGTCCTCTGCTGTAGGGTGCCCAGGGGTCAGGAATTACGATTGCATCCCAGTCTCACTCTGCACCTCTTTCAGTAATAGTCCCCTCTCCTGGCTGTCTGGGGCAGCGGTAACACGAGCAAAAAGCTGTGCTTGGCCTCTCTTGGCTGAGGGAAGGACATGGAAATAAGGCCTGAAGAGAGCACACTTTAGGGGAAAGGAGTGGAAGTCTGGAGACAGCCGCTCCGCTCAGCCTCTTAAATCGTCGCAGGAGAGGATGAAGTAGTGCACGTCTGAGAAATCAAAAGTCTCTGTGCTTGTGGTGTTACTCAGACACTGAAGTCTTATCACGGCAACAAATCTTCCCTGACTCCACCTTGCCTCCCTTTCGGGGATGAGGAACATGGGAAGAGAAATGGTTTTGTGTTTTGCGCTGAGGGCTCCGTGAGGAATCACGCTCTGCTTGGGCCAGCTCCGAACTGAAAGCTCATCCTTTGGAGTGAGACTTTCCCAAAGTCTGGAACTAAAGCCAGCTGTGTCAGGCAAAGCTGCAGCCAGGGGTCTTGATGGGATACTCCTGTTCATGCAGCTTTGTTACGTTTTGCTGTGATTTCTTCATTCATTTCTAGTGTGCAATGGGTCGTTTTCCTGATTTGAGAAGTCTTTTATGACTCAGTGTGTAATTTCTTCAGCTGGGGCTGGGAGATTGCCCAGCGTGGAAGCCAAGAAGATGCCCTGTGCTCCTGCGTGGCAGAGGGCCCTGCTGGAGAAGGCAGCCAGCCCTCCTGGAGCTTTCTGGCTGGGAAGGGTTCATCACCTCCTACAACCAGCTGCTGCCAAAGCCCTGCCTGCTGGATGCTTCTGAGCAGCCACTGCCCTCTATCATTCTGATCACGATAATTTGGCTTGTTTGTTATCTGGTTTGATGGAGGCTGAGGAGGAGATCCCTTCCCAGGGCCCCGAGGGCAAAACCTCAGCTTCCTAGAGCTACGTTTATTTTCTAACCCTCCCACAGCCCTGGGGTGAACATCTTTCAGGAGAGGTGTCTTCTGGAAATACACCAAGTCATTTGCAAGTTAGTTGTCTATACACCGCTGAAATTCCTCTCCCTCGGGCACTTTACTAGATCCCAAAAGCAACCAGTGTGCTCCTTCAGGCACCCAGGTATCACTGGTCAAGTGGCTTGTTTTCCTGCTTTCACATCCCTGAAAGGAGATTCCATGTCCACATGCACTGATGGTTCTGCGGTGTTTACAGCATTTTCTCTCACGAGCCTTTGGAGAAAGGGTGGATGCTGGTTTTGTCTGACTCTGGGGTGGAAATACAAAGAACACCCAAGAACACAAATAAATTGAACTGCTAATTTCCAGGACTCAGTTACAACTCTTGGGTTTGCTGCCTGACCTGGAAATAAAACTCCTCTTGTGAGTTTCCTTGTTTTGGGGTTTTGCTTGTTTGTTTATGTTAAACAAGGCAAGTGAACAAGAGCCAGGCTACTGACTAGGAGAGGATGGTTTGCCTGGTTTGTTTCCCTGTGTTCCTGCCTGGCTTCTGCTCAGCCAGTTGTGCCCCACACTGTGCCTTGGGAGGGGCGTGCTGGGCTAAATATATCTGTGCTGCCTGTGAAATGCAGTATGGGGTGCTGCGTCATCTGCTGCAGTTTACTTGGAAACTGAGGTGGGAAGCCAGCTTTTATTTTCAGCCTTGGGTCAGATGCATTGGTCAGTTGTTTCACCCAGATCTTTAGTCTTGATCAGGAGTTTGTCCTTGAAAGACAGACATAAAACTTGCTGTCTAAATAAAAAGCCAAGCTCATTGCAGCGACAAAATCACGTTGGGGCAACCACATTTTTCTTGCTCAGCGACCAGATTTACAGTCTGAGAGCTTCTTCAGAGAGGTTACCTTGAAGGCAGAAATGGAAGTCAGCTCAAATATCATGGCCTACTGGGTAGAGGAGCTGGTGTGATGCTGCGAGCTCTAAATATATCAGGAAGAGCCCCAGTGCTGGCAGCACGCTGCCAACTGGAGACCTGGGGCTTTCACTGGTGTTGGAACAGAAATGAATCCCTCCACGAAATGTGCGAGGAACAGATGCAGCTAGGTGACTAAAGAGGGCTTGGGGTTTGCAGTTTCTGGTCCTGCTTTTTGGCTCGTCGTCCTCTGCCGTTTCTGTGGGTGCAGTGGGAGTGATTTCAGGAGAAAGGGAGCTATTCCTGCGGTGTGGAAGTGCCGAGGGGTGGGCACAGCCCACCTGAGCTTGCTGTGGTCTCTGCCACACCCAAAGAACAGCAGCAGGGCAAGCGTAGCTGCATTGGTGACATGAATCTGCTGGGACTCTCGAGGACATATTCAGGCAAACGAGTGGGTGGAAACCCCTGCTCTGTCTCCGTGAGCTCTCCAGGATCACCTGCCTGCACATCTGATACACTGCAGCCACATCTCTGGCAGCTGAATGTGATTTTCAGTCTTCTCCCTTGTGCCACTGTAAGTGAGAGCAGTGCCACTGTTGCTATATGGTGATCCTACTAAAAAAGGAGATGAGAAAACTCTTCAGGATAAGATCTTGCATTTATCTGGGAGGATAATAACCATGGGAATTGATTGCTGTTGCAGACCAAAGCCACAGAGCTTTGCTGGCAGAGAGCTCGTGGCACACGGGGATCCTGGTCTAAAGGGAGAGATCTGAAGGCCCTGGGATACGTGCTTCATGCTAAAGGCAATAAAGCCTTCCAGATTTCCCTTGCAGGATTCAGTTGTGAGGGTGAGGGCTGGGAACTGAGGTTTACAGGGTTAACCCAGCCTCTGTGACTTCTGTTGAGCCTGAGTGGCTCGTTTCCTTAACGGGCTTTACCTGGGCACTGACAGCTGTGAGCAGCAGAGAGTGCAAAGGATTACAGCTGCCATTTAAACCAGCCCAGGTGTAGTTTATCCTCCCTGTTACTCGGGAGTGTGAGAGAGCAGAGGAGAAGTACTTTTCCTCAGCTTCATTTGTGGGCTCTGCATCTGGTGCTGCTTTTTTCGACTGTCCGTGGCTCCTCGGAAGGTGGGAGGTAATTGAACAATATTGGCAGATGTTGTAGAAGTTTGGTCGCTTTCTGTCTCCTTGAGTTTCTTGTCCTTTATTGCTTGGTGCCTTACAGCACGTTCCAGCTGCTGTACCAAATGCTGTGGTGGAGACTTAATGTTCATGGCTTTTAATGTTCATGGCTTTTAACATTCATGGCTTTTATTCAACCGTTGTGTGACAATGGCTGGCTGCAGGATGTGTTGAAAAGATGCCTCTGTTGGGTGAGGAGGCGCTGCATGGCAGTGTGCATCCCACTTCAGATTATTGACTAAACCACAGTGACACGTAATTAATGGCTCAATAGTCAGTGTTGCTCCTGTGTGAGGTTTGCTCCCTTCCTTCTTTCCTCCTGAGTCCTTCTCCCTGTGGCTGGCGTTGCTGTGGATCTCCTCCTGGCCAGGCATTCCGGCTGTCTCATCTCAGCAGGCAGGCTGCAGCCTGCCTGGGGTTTGGAGGGCATCTGTGGCCGTGCCTTGGATCTGGGGAAGGTGAAATTTGGAGGTGGTCACTGTCCCTGCACGGAGGGCAGGCTGTGCAAAACCCGGTGATAGTGCTGTGCTCGTGAGGACAGCACGTGGTTTTTGCCCTTCGGTGGTGCTGCTGATGCTCAGGCTGGAGCTTCTGAGTTACTCTGGGAATTCTAAAGGGATGTGGTGTGTGTTCCAGGATGTTCGTGTCCCCAGTCCCCACATCCTGGCTGCAGAGGGCAGCTGATCTTGGGACGCTGGGCTCCTGAACTGCAGGTTCCAGTCCTCTCTGCAGGGCACTGTGAGGCCGTGCCAGCGGCTGTGGTGGGCAGGAAAAACGTGCACCCCTCTGCTGGTTCTGCCCCTCGCTCCAGGTGAGGCATGCCCTCCCTTTGGCTCCCACGTGGGCCTCTCATTTTGGTGTCTCTGAGAGAACGTCTGATGGGTTCAGGGCTGCAGTTCTGGGGAGCAGCCCAGCTTTACAGGATTTATTTGTTCAGCCATCCCAGCCTAAGCAACCGTGCTCTTCCCTGACCTCGGTGGGCATTGACTCAAGGGGATAGGGCAAGAGCAGAAAGGCAGCTTTGGGTCTGGAAAGAGCAGGGACAGAAAGGGAAATGATCAGGGATGTGGTAACCCAGGTGGGATATGGCATGTGAGAAGGAAGGTTTGATCATCCACCCCAGTATTGACACTGCTGTGCTGGTGAGCCTGGCACAAAATCTCACATAACCAATGGGTGTGGAAGGAGCTGGGGAAGGAGGGGATGTGGTGACACAGAAAATTAACTCCATTCCCATGAGTTTTCTCTGTTGTCATCTATCTCCGGTTCTGTATTTTCTCACCCCTCAGAAAACAAAGTAGGAGATAGATAACATTTTTTTATTCTTCAGTCATTAATGAGCCATTGCTCCTGAAAAAAAAAAAAAAAGGAAGAAGAAGAAAAGTAGGGAGGCATATCATGGGAGAAATGATCTTTCTCATGGGATATAAAACTTTGTGTGTGAGTGGTGAAGGTCTCCTGGCACTGATGCTAATCCAGCCCAGGTCTGACTGTACAGCACTTAATGTAAAACACGTGATGATTCCTTCTGCAGTTTCAGTAGGAATCTCGCGTTTCCTGGACAAGCGTGCTGTGTTGCTGTGTCCTGCTAGGCTGCTCCGTGTGCCACCCCAGCAGCCCTGCCCGAGCAGCCTGCCGGCTTTGCTGGGTGGTTTGGAGCCCTTTGATGGCAGGCGCTATTTAATTATCGGCGGTGTTCTGTTCCCGGAGCTCGCTACATGAAAGCGAAATACCGGCGGCCTGTAATTAATCTGAGCTAATGTGCCACTGTTTACACTCCATCTCGGAAGCCAGACAGATGTAAGAAGACACCCAGCCTTCATCTGGGATCCTCCCAGGTTATTTCTGAGCTGCCTTTGGAGAGCTGCGCTGTGTCTGCCCACCCCGCAAGTCGCTCAGAAATGAGTACCTTTCGCTTTCCTCGGGGATGAGTGGGAGACTTTGTTTCCTGGCAGGGAGCAGGGTTAATGCCTTTTGGCTGAGGCTGGCTGGCATGGCACGGGAGCACACAGCTGCTCCAGTAGCCGTGAATTCTGTGCCCCGGCTTTGGCCGAGGAGGAGCCTGCTGGCGCTGGGGATGTGTGGGATCTCTTCGGTGGAAAGACAAGTGATTCTCTGGCACGCCGGTCCTAGAAATAAAATGTCACGCGTTCGCTTCTGATCACCCTGCCGCAAATATTTAACAGGGCAAGGTGATGAAAATGCCTGGAGGTGTGGAAAGACTGAAAAAGATTGTGCATCCCTCATTAGAGTGAAGAGTAATAAAAAGCAACATGACAGAAGTATATAAACTTAGAAGTACAGAGAAGTAAACCAGGCATTCCTGTGTATACTTTTATGTAATACAGGGTTTCCAATGAAATTGAAATAAAACATCTGACACACGTGAAACTTATTTTTTTGTTACAGCACATAAATAATGGAGACTGAGAACACAGTAGAATGCAGAAAGGATTAGATATATGGATAAAAATCTTGCACACAGTTGATTAATTTTATTCTAGCTGGTTTAGAAGGTGTGGGGCTTCCTTCTCCTGGACAGTCTTCTGGCTGCAGCCAGTTCAGAGCTCTTCCTGGCCCTATAAACCTCCAGTGCCTTCCTTTGAGACATCTGGCAGTGGACAGTAGCTCTGAGGAGTCACTGCCTGAGCCTTGCATTCCGGAGCATCTCTGCATTGAACGATTGCTGGGATCAGGGGTGGCCACAGCTTCCTGATCACCTGGAGGCTGAAGTGTAGGATGCGAGGCTGCTGTTGTTTTCCTGTAGATTCGAGGGGACAGTTGCCCACCTTGCCAAACCCCGTCTCGCCTGTCTCAGTGACCTCTTTGCCCATCACCGGCTCCTATGCTGTGGTGGGTAGGTGACCTCTGCAGGTGGGAGCTGCAGGAGGAAATGTTACCTCCTCAGAGCCTGTGCAGCTCCATCCTTTTGGGGAACGATGCGTTTTAGGTGTTCCCGTCGGCGTCTTTTCTCAGCAGCGTGTTTCGTTCAGACTCGGTGAGCTGTAAGCAGCTCGCCCCTGTGGGGGAGGCTTTTGCTGGGTTTGCCTTTTCCTTGTGGTGGGCATGTCTTCGGGCTCTGGTTGTTTTCGGTGGACACTGATCCATCCCCTGCAGTGCCTGCACACCGGCACACTGTGTGCCAGGGCATCCCTGCCTGCACACCCCAGCGTTTCGCTGGGTGATCACAGGTAGCCTGCCGGCATCGCTGGCCTGGAGGGGATCAGGAGTTGCAGTATCCAGCAGAGGGTGCTCAAAAGCAGATATCCCAAAAAATCGGGTCGTGCTGTACCTCTGCACTCCGTTCCCGGGCGGCAGGGCCCCGTTCTTGGTGGCTGTGGCAGAGTGGGCCGGGAGGAGCAGACCCGGAGGGGGCACAGGTGGTGCCGGACACCTGGCACCCGTGCAGTAGCACTGTGGGCTGGGGAGTGTTATTTTGGACTGGTTTTTGTCTGATCCCATGGATGTGGAGGATGCACACAGAGTAGCCTCCTCAGGCGTGGTCTGCTGTGCAGTTCCATCCGGAGACAATCCCGTTTTCAAGCTCTAAGGCTGCTCAAAGCTGGAAACCACTTGCGTGGGTGGTGGGGTTGGTGGGGGGTTTGCTTCAGGAGTGACTCCCTGTTTGACCTGCAGTGCTGGTGTTCCCCTGGCTGTCTCTGTGCTGGTGGTGGTCGGGTCTGCTGTGAGTCCCTGCCACCTGTGTCGAGCTGAGCCTTTTGATGCAGGTGAGTGCAGATCCTTTGGCTGCTCTCCCTCCGTTCCAGGCAGCTTCCAGCCTGTGAGTTTTGAACTTCCTAAACTGAACTGAAACTCTCCGAGTGCATCTTGGTCAAAGCTTCCAAGTTTGATCAGATTTTTTACTTGCCGAAGCTGCAAGATGCAGTGCCAAACTGTAACTTGCTCCCAGAAGGGTCACAAACCTTTTGGGGAGCTTTTCAGTGAATCTTCAGGTGGTTTGTGCCAAATCTCAAGTCCAGGTGTGTTTTTCAGACTGTGTGTTGTAAATGTCACGTAGCTCCAAATTGGAGTCCCCAGAGCAAATGTAGAATGTGATCAGAGCCCTGGGATTAGGGAAGGAGAGGACGAATTTTTCTTCAGGTAATTAGAGGCAGCTGAGTTGCCTGTGGAATTAAAAAACCTCCTGCTAATGCTCAGCACCTTTTGAGAGTTTCCTGTAGAGTAGGCACCACTGAACTCCCTCACATCAAAGGGGGAAATACCTGTCTGGTCCTTAATCCAAGGCTCTCTTGGATTAAAGAAAGATCATAGGTCTTGATTATATCAAATGCAAAGACTTCCCTCCTTTCTTTACAAATCTCCCTTATTTTCCCTAGTGCTTTTTCTACTGCAAAAAGTCCCAGAATGTTTAATCAGCGTACCTAATTAATAGCTCTGTCTCACATAATTCACCTTTATGGTGCTCTCTTACAAGGGGTTTTCCACCAGTGTCTTTCAGTGCATTTTACAGAAGGGATTCTTCTCGTGATCTGCCTTTTGCACGTGGGGAAAGCAAGGGAGAGGAGAAGGTGGAAGAGACGTGCTTAGGTCATGCGGCCAGCCAGAGATGGGGTCAGCAAGAAAATTCCACGTTCTCAGTTTTGGGCAGTGCTAGAGCTGTTCCTCCAAGCCTCAGATTGCATTTGGGGCTGGGTGGGACACAGCAGCCATTGAGACAATTCAGGACAGAGCATGGAGGAGGGCAGAAATGGGTGTTTTTTGGTTCTTTGTGGGCTTTTTTATGATTTTATCTTGAAGTCTAGATTTTCCCCTCCCTCCCCCCCCCCAACAAAAAAAAAAAAAGAAAGAAACTTTCTCTAACTAATTTGGTAATAATAGTATGGATTCAAAAGTACTTGTTTAGCCAGTGCTGACTATATGCTTACACAGCTATCTCTGGCCTGGGAAAGACTGAAACCACAATGGCTAAGTATAGAGGCCTCTAAAATATCTTCATATATGCAGTGCCTGAGTACACAAACAGAACTGGTCTCTCCTCTGTCTACAGGAGCAATATTTTCCATAGGATTTGTATTGGCAGAGGTTTTCCCCCTGCATATTTAGTAAAGTAAAGATCCTCCAGAACTGCATCCATGTGCTGAATCCCGTTCCACGGCCACCTTCAGCCTGATATAAGAAATATAATCTGTTCCTGAAGAAGAGTAAGCACTTATTCTGGGGTGCAGCAGACTCTTGACTTGGGAGGTTTTTTTTGTTGTTTTTCTTTGTTGTTTTGGGTGGGGTATTTTTCTTCTGCTTTTAAAGAAAGCGGGGAACTCTTGCCAGAATTTCAGCCTTAGCTTTTGAGAACAGCTCAGGCATAAAGGAGAGATGCTTCCATCCTCGCAGTGTGTGGGATCCGTGGACTAAGTGCCCAGAGCTGTGTTAGGTGCATTCAGCTCTGCAGGGAAAGCACATCTGCGTGCAGCGTGACACTTGCTGCTGGGATGAACTCCTCTCTGCAGCCTGTTTTTTGGAGTCTGAATCTGTGTCCCTCTTGGAGCCTGACCCCCAGCTTCTCCGTGTGCCTCCTTTGAAGTCCTTGACTTAAACCGCCTGCAGTTTTTGGGTCGCCGTGGGCAAAGCAGTGTTTCTGTTCCCGCTCTGGGTGCGACACCTCAGGTATGTCCTGCCAGTTCCCAGCTGCGGGCTGGGTTTGCCCCGACACGACGTACTCTTGGGAAATGACAGATGTCTCTGAGCTGGGGCTGGCGCTCCTCGCCGCGCACGTAGCCGCAGGCAGCGCGTGACATGGCTCTGGTGGGAGCCGGGAGGTGGTAGGAGTGGCACACCGAGTGCGTGCCCGAATTATGTGCTCCAGGGAGCAGCACCTGGTGCAGGAGACGTGCGGATGTTGCGTAGGTGGTCCTCAGGCGCTTGTAGATTCTCCTGTCGTGATTATCTGTCCTGGCTCTGGATCCTCTGCTGGCGCACCAGCAACCCTGGAAACCCCCCAGCTTTCGTAATAATGAGAACTTGTCCTTCCTTTTTGGAAACAGCAGTTTCTTTAGATGTTTGTAACAATACGCAGCTGAGCATATAGACAGTCCTTTCAACGCCGAGCCCCTGTCTGGCACAGCACAGCTCCACTGCAGCGACTGCAGACGTGTTTTGAAACCCTTCTGTCTGCAGGGCCCCTTCTTCGGGGAAATGGCACGGAGGGAACACAAATGGACACGTGCAAGTACGTGTGACAAGCTGTGTCTTTATTATAATACATACCTCAGCAATGTCGTAACATTGAAACATCCGGAATCTTGGTAACATCCCGGTGAGGTAAATCTCTTTACATTGTTGGGATTCTGGTTTCAGCTCCCGCGGGGCACAAGTGTTTGTGAGGATAGTCGGAGTTTCCAGACGTGTTTGTCACACATCTAGAAATCCACCTGTACGATGCTACAGTGGTAACTGGGCTCTTCACAAGGCTGACGCTGCACAGAGGTGGAGTGGAAGCATCTGAGGTGCATCTGCAGGGAGCTGAGTGCGAGGACTCGGGGAAAGCAGCGTTCATGAAACAGAAAACCCCTCAACTTTTTTTCTGTTGCCGGTTGTGGAGACCATTAAAAGCACGGCTTAATCTGGGGAAAAAAATAGAGTATTTGAGGTGGATAGGGAGAAAAATTACTAGAAGTAAACTGAAAGTGGTTGAGTAAGGGGGCTGCGGGCTACCTACAGGTAAGATAAACCCTTTTCAGAAATGATCCAGGTATATTTGGTCCTACCCCTGTGCAGAATTTGGATGCTGATCTCTGGCAGTCTATGGTGTTTTGGTGATACTGTTAGCAGGGTTTTTCAGGGTTATCTGTGGACAGCAGATTTTGTATGAGCAGAAAGACTCAGGACTCCAACAGCAAGGCTCACCAGTGGTACTGGGAACAGCAGGCTGGGGGAAGATCTGCTTCCCTGGAGGTACTAAAGCATGGCTTTTCCGTGGCACTGTGCACGGTGCTCCGTCTGTTTGGGTGAGAAGTTGGGGCTGGAGCTGACTCCTCACCTGATCTTGCACTTCTCGTGCCACTAGTGAATCACACAGGTCGCATCCTCTGCTGCTACTTACTGTGCATTCCTTATCTTGGGATGCTGAAGTCCACAGGCTGTCTTGGAGAGCAGACCCGGAGAGTGTCTCAAAGCACTTCAGCCTTAATGAGCAACTTTGAGCAGGCGAGGGCATTTGTCTTTTCATCTGACTGTCTTAAGATCCTGCAAAAACAGTGTCCATGTGGATGGAGAGAATGAGGTAGAGAGGGGCAAAAAAACTGATCCAAGGAAAAAACAAAGCCAAATGGCATTTAGGCAGCATTCAAAATTGCAAAATCAAAATCCCCAGCCTAGGCACCACCTAGCTCCTGGAGGCATCGTAATTCCACAAATGCCTCATTTGACTTTTTCTCTGTGCTTGCCTGGGGTTTTTAAATTATTTCTGGTTTAAGACCCCTTGGGTGCTGAGTTTTTTAGTTAAATGCCTGCCCCAAAGTGCCTGAGTCTGATCACCATCCAAAAAGCAAGCATCCTGCCCCCTCAGCCTGCCCAGGTGCTTTCAGAGCACACCCAGCACAGGCAGGCACGGTGAGATCAAAAAAGCCCCAGTGGCAGCTGCCACTTTGTTTTGAAACATCTTATACGGGAAAGCTCAGGGATCACAGCCTGGTTTAGCCAACAGCTGCTTTATGCCACGCGCTGAGAGGTCTTCAGCCCTTGCTTCCTTCGCATGTTTCGTTTCTTGCTCCAAGTCTGGAATAATCGTGCACACCGTAGCGTGGCTTAGGTGGGAACAGTGAAGAGTAGCCCTTTTTCTGATGGTCAGTTTGTGCCTTCTCCAGAAGGGAGAGGTTGGAAGTGGAGGGAGGCAGGGGTTAAACCAGGTCTCCTTCTTGCTTAGGCTGCTGTTGGGAAGCGGGGAACACCGCTGCTCCCTCTGGCTATGGCTGACCTGCTGTTAGGCAAGCGGGAATGTGGCAGTGAGATGGGAGAGGAGCAGCACCTGGTTTTGGGCCACGTGTGAGCGCAGGCAGCTCTGGGGAGCTCTGAGCAAGGCACAGCTCCGGGGAACTCTGGGCAAGGCACAGCTCCGGGGAACTCTGGGCAAGGCACGGAGCCCCTCGTGCAGGAGGTCCAGCATCGCCTCCCCTCTGGCCTGCCCAGGCTCAGCGTGCTGGCATGAGTGGCTCCCTGCCTGGCCAGGAGTTTTTTGGGATCTTGAGTGGTGTCTGACTGCTCTCAGAGGCCACAAAAGCACCAGCAGCAGGATCCAGCCCTGGAGCAGAGCCCCCAAAAGCTGGGTGTCACAGTGCGCGCCTCTGCCGTGCCAGCTCTTTTTTGGAGCTTGCTGCAAGTAACTGGTGTAAGCCCTCCTACATAATGGCTTTGCAGAGCCAAAGCCCAGCCTGTCCAATGGACCTCATCCCTCCTGGCTCCTTGGCTTTTCGGTTCACTGGGGCTCACGGGGCTGGAATCGTTTGCTTTTTCTCAAGTTTTTCTTTAAAAAAGTCTGAGAGTGGTGCTTCTGTGGGAAAGCACTCCTGTTCGTTGCGTGCTGCTGGGGTGGGACTCGTCTAACCTGGAGTCTGGGATCTGTCCTGCGGGACAGAGAGGAGGCAAGCTGCCCAGCCGAGCCCTGGTTTTGCTGGATCCAGCTGCGGGTTTAGGTTTCTGGCTGAGTCCATCTGAAAGCGGCACAGAGCAGAGCACAAAGAGAGGGAGGGTCGTAAGTACCCCCATTCTCTCCTGATAATCCCTTAAAAAATAATTGCAGGCCTAAACCTCTGGCCTCCAGCAAATTTTCCACTCGATTAGAGGCTTTTGTGAAGCCGGGGAAAGGGACACGCAGACTTGCACATTGTGCCGCTGCCCGAAACTTCCAGCTGGGATTTTTTCCATCAAAAGGGGATTTTAGTAAAACCATTATAAGGGGCTTAGTCACAGAAAAGCAGTTGAGCTGAGACAGGGGTAGATTAGCTTTAACATGCTTGTTTTTGGCACTGGGGACAGGGTGGAAGTTACACCCGGCCGCTCACACGCAGCCTCCCCGTCCCTCTGGCTCCCTGGCAGGTGTGGGTGGGAGATGCTGTTCCCCCGCGTTCTCCCCGATGTCCCCCCGGCACGCTGCATCTGAGCCCAGCCGAGGAGAGGGGAAGGGAGCGGGCAGCCCGGGCAGCAGCCCCCGGGGCGTGGGGAGCAGAAGCCGCTGTTGCTGGCTTGGCTTTGCTGTTTTCTGGGCAGCGCTGTGCTGATGGACAGGTGCCTCTGGGGAAGGGAGAGCACGGGGGAGGCAGCGTTTGCAGCCTCAGGGACGGTGTGGTGCCTTTGGTCCCTGTGGGTGGTCCCCAGCGCAGGGACAGTCCTGGTGGAGATGTCCAGGCGTGGCCGGGGGCTGCGGGCAGAGCCGTGCCTGTTGTTGTGCCGGGAGCTGTCCTTGCCCTGCAGGGCTGTCGGGGCAGTGCTTTCTGTCAGCTCTGCGACCTGCCGTTGCCTGGAATAAAAGCTGTGACAGCTGAAGAGTTTGCACAGAGAGAGAGAGAGAGGTGGCTTCTTGGAGAGGCTCCTGCTGCTGGGAGCTCTCCCACAGCCCACACCAGCGTTTCCAGGGTGCTGAGTGAGAGTCCGGGGTGGAAGACCAGGGAGATGTCCCCTGCACTCAGCGGTTCTCTGTCCTGACCCTCCCTCTCCAGGCCTACCTTAGGCTGGAAAACTCGTTCCCATTTTTGCTGCTCCGAGTGGCAGAAACCGGCCGGACTGGAGATGGAAGGGGTGGACGCCAGGCACTGTTTGGCCACACGCGGATCCGGGACGTCACCTTAGTCAGGTTGCTTCCACCTCTCCTCCCCCATTAGTGCTGATTCTCCCTTTTTGATGTCTGTGTACGTAATGAGCTGGCAGAAGCTAATGACTAAAATTCTGTAAATTATAAGGTGTAGTCGCTTCTGAAAAAGACACCATCACTGTACCTGTAGCCGCAGTGTGAGAGCTCGGTAAAAAAGAATATTGAAGTTTTTGTGCTAAAAAGGACACACACATACAGCTCCAGATACCGTAATCACTACAGAGGTATCCAGTGTGCCAACAATATAGCAAAACCCTGCACAACAAGACCTAAATAAAATAATCTTAGCATTACTTTCAGTTTGGTCCTGCTCCATTACCATTCTTACACTTGCATGCTTTACAAATAATTTTCTTGCTGTCAAGCTATAGATGTCGAGAGATGGGGTCTTAGGGCAGGAGTGCTAAGTCTGGGATGGGTGGTTTCCAGGAGGCAGCCCTTCAGGCTGGGTGTGAAATTCTCACACGATGGGGTGCATTGATGCACATCCCAGCGTAAGAAGGACGTGAAACTGTCGGAGCGAGTCCGGAGGAGGGACGTGGAAGTGATCGGAGGGCTGGAGCATTTCTGTGAACGCAGGCTGAGAGAGTTGGGGTTGTTCAGCCAGGAGAAGGGCAGGCTGTGGGGAGGCCTTGGAGCACTTCCCAGTACCTAGATGGGTCACACGAGAGCTGCAGGGGGAGTTTTTACTAGGACGTGTAGTGATAGGACGAGGGAGGATGGCTTTAAACTGAAAGAGGTTGCGTTTAGATTACTTAGCAGGAAGAAAGTCTGTATTTTAAGGGTGGTGAGGCCCTGGAACGGGTGTCCCGGAGAAGCTGTGGATGCTCTACCCCTGCAAGTGTTCATGGCCCGGCTGGATAGGACTTTAAGCAGCAGCTTTATGGCAGAAGGTGTTCCAGCCCATGGCAGGGGCAGGGGCAGATGATCTTTAAGGTCACTCCCAACCCAAACCATTCCCTGGTTCTATGATTTCCAGTTTGGTTTGTGGTGCAAACCCTCAGGGCCCTTCAGCACCACCAAATGCTGCTGGTGATGATGATGATGATGATGATGATGATGATGAGCAGCCTGGAGAGTTCCCCATCCCTTCGCACCTCCCTCCTCGGGCGCGCAGCGTCCGTTCGTGTCCAGGGCTGGACAGCTGGGCCCTTTAGCCCGTCCGGTTTCTGAGCGCCCGGCGCAGCGCAGCGCCCTTCGTTAATTGCGGTTAATTGCGGTTAATTGCGCGCGGGGCGGCACTCGGCGGGCAAGGCTGCCGCCTGGCGGGCCCGCCGCGCACTGCACCCGCCGGGGGCTCCGGGCGTCGGGATCGGGATGGGGATCGGGATCGGGATCGGGATGGGGATGAGGATCGGGATGGGGATGGGGATCGGGATGGGGATGGGGATCGGGATGGGGATCGGGATGGAGATGCGCCACCCAGCCCCTGCGGCTGCACAGACCGCGCCGGCACCGCAGGCAGCAGCGTGGTCTCCGTCTGCTTTTCTGGTTTTTCCTGGGTGTTCGGTGGACGAGCGGCCCGAGGGATCTCGTTATCCCGGCCGGCTCTGGTCGGTTTGCAGAGGGTGCCTTGGCTGAGCGGAGGGGGATTTGGCGGAGCCGAGTCAGGCATTGCGTCCCTGGCAGCTCCGGGGAGCAGAGGGCACCAGCTCACCTGTGGTGTGACTGCCGTACGAGACTTCTACCCAATGTGTGCCAGCAGGAGTTTGTGGCACTGAAGGATGCACCAGGTTCGCGCTGAAGCCGGGGAGCCAGGAGCGCCACCGCAGCTGTCACCAGGGGAGATAATGGCAGGGATTTATTGGCATTTCAGCTCACTGAGCAAGGAGAGAGGCTGCTGGCTGCGGAGCTGGGATCGGTGTGCCCCTGTGATGCTGTCTGTGTGTGCCAACTGCCAAACCCCTAAAGATATCCAGGGGTTGTAAAGCTGGGACATTCAGGGGGAGAAAGAGGCAAAGGAGAGGGAGGAACAGGACCAAGCTCAGATAAAATTTGTTTGGGATTTTTTTTTTTTTTTTTTTCAAAGCTGGGAGGGGAAATTGCTTCATCATGAAATCACTAGACTGTGCCCAGAGAAACAAGACTCAGAGGAAGGAAAATAACTAGAAGGAGGTTCCCGTTTCTAGATCTGAGTTCGTTTCTGTAGCCGAATAAGAGTTTGGTTTGTGTCTCGGTAACCATCTCATGTGGAAACACTTGCTTGGGGCATGTGTCCAGGCCCTGGTACACAACTTTTGACACCTTTTCTAAGACACACCACAGATTTTAGGAAACTTTTTAGGAAAATCCCATTTCCATTCATCTTGCAGGGACAGATCAGATTCGGATCCCTCGAAATCTCCATCATGCTGTTTCAGTTTGGGCTGTCATTGAGCTAGTGCATATGGTAAATTTAATTAAAGAAGGGGGAGAAGCACTAGCATCCCTGCCAAATGTGGCTGGAGGCTTAAGTTCTGGCACGGGAGCCTGATGAACCCTCTCCAGCTCTTTCTTTCGTGCAGCTCGGGGCTGGGGAATTGAGCAGGACAGCCTGGCTGGCCGCGGTGGGGAGTGTCAGTGCAGCCCAGCCAGCAGCTCTGGCGCGGGGCCTCGCTCATGTCCTGAGGGGTCCAGCCCGCGCCACCCAGTCGAGTTTATCCATTTATCTTTTTCCTCCACCGAAGGCACTGGTAAAGAGCTGCTGGCTGGAAGAGTGGCGTTAAAGGTAGAGGAGGGAGAGAGAGAAAACAAAGAAGGGTTTGCTTTGCTGGGAGCATCCCACACGCGTACATAGCGAGGCTGCCAGGTCCGGGGACATCTACCCTTGAGCTGTTCAGGGTAGCCTGTGCTAGCTTCTAGCTTTGGTTCCAAAATCCGAGAGTGTCTTGGCCACCCAGGCCTCGCTTTAACCCTTCCCTGACCCCCAGAGGGCAGGTTCAGTGGTAAGCTCTGTCCTGTCTAGCACGGAGATCACCTCTGGCCGCAGCACAGGCCCCAGGTGGTTTCCCTGACAGCTGCCCCGTGACCCCGTTATTTATTACCGCCAAACAAAGGACCCCAGAGCCACCATGACAAACTGATTCAGCCCAACCCGCAGCGTGCAGCGGGAAGGTATAAAATGTATAAATCTGTCATGCACGGACCTCCCATGTGCTAGTCCAAGGGCAGCAGGACCCGGGTGGAGCCCGCTTTTCCTCCCATCTCCCAGGGAGAGGAGGCAGCCGTGGATCTGGCCCGGGGAGCAGCTGCTGCAGCAGACCAGGGACCCCACGCACACGCAGGACTTCACTGCAGCTTGCGAGCTGCCGTCCCCAGCTGCTGCCCCTCGGTCCCTGGCCGCCCCCTCTCCTGCTCAGTCGCTTCATCCCTCCTCCACATCGTTCCTGAGCGTGGCCCCTCTGCCCCTCAGAGCCACCAGTCCATAACTTGGGTCCCTGGGTCACCCTCCGTGCCCTGGCTCACGCAGCTGTAGGCAGGGGGCCCTGCTGCCCCACCACTTCTGCTGGGCACAGGGTGAAGGCTGGCACCAAAGCCACCGCTGGGGCACTGTGGGCTCACTGACACAGACAGGAGACTTCCAGCTCGTTTCCAAGTAGTGGAGTATTTTTTATGGTTTCCTACGCCAGCTGCCAACTGAGTCATGTTGAAAAATTCAAGAGCGGTCGGTTGTGCTGAGAAGTTATGGGGTAATTGGTCTCTGGTTGTTGGCCTGCGTCTGTGTCTGAGGAGGTGCTGTCACAATGGAGCATGAGGGGAAGGTATGAGGAGCACTTGCTCCATCTACGGGAACAGTCCAGGGTGTCTAAGAACCGGGCTCCAGGGAGGCTTTGGTTTTGGCAACTTCCTTTGGCTTGGGTTCCCCTTGAAAGAGGATGTTGGGCCATGTGGGCAATGCTTTTGGTTTGGTTTTTTTTCATAAGTTGGGAGAAGAAGTTCGGGGGATTTTTTGGGAAAAAAAAATCCTGTCCTAGTTCTGATTACGGAACTTATGAGCACACATTATATTGAAACACAGATGTCCCACCGTTATCCACGTGAACGTGGGGCTTAATAAGGAGATGCCATTTTCACTCAAATCCAAACCCATACTTTATGGGAGGTTTATCGTTCCCCATCCTTGGCTGGGACTGCTGCTGACCCCAGGAGCAATTACGTTTTCAGCTGTTGTGGGAACCTGATCTGGAATTCCTGTTGTTTATAACGTTCATACATACATGCTCTTTTTCCCTCAAGAAGTTACTGTAAACTCTTTCCTTAATGCAGGGAAGACAGACCCCAACACCTCCCTCCAAGCAGAGGAAGATGGATATAGTGTCAGGCTCAATTAGATCCAATTGTGGTGGCTTTCCCTAAAGCGAACAATGCAGCTTTTGTGAATGGACTCCCAGCAGAAAGCTTGGAAGTCTTGGAAAGGAGGGAATAGAACAACACGCCCCAGAGTCCAGACCCTGAGATAGTCCAGGTCCTCAGGATGCAGAGATGGTGTTTCTTTTTGAGAGGGCCGGAGTCAGGCACTACTTTCCCCTTTGAAATGCAGCACTGACACAGAAGAGGTGAGGTGGGTAGGGCTGGCAACAGGAGTGTGCCCAGTCCAGCCTCAGCCAAAATACCTGCGCGGGCAGAGGCTGAGCAGGGCAGGCAGGCTCGGGCGCCGAGGGCACCTCCCTAGGGAGGGCATCCCACCTGGAGCAGCCCCCAGCCACGGCTGCTGGAGCGGGAACAAAGTGGCCTGCTCAGCGCTGGAAGTGCTTAAAATGCAAATGTACAGGAACTTCAGACCATCCCCCTCCCTCCTCCTCGGCGCGGAGGAAAGCAGCTTAAATACAGCCAGGCCTGGAGAGGAATGTTAAAAAGAGGGGAAGAATCGCCCTCCTCCTTTCCATAGGGACCCGGGCCCGGCCAGATTGAGTATGCATGACTGAGCAAGCAAGCAAGGACAGCTCCTCTTTTAACTTTCCTGAACAATGGCTCTGGCTTCTTCCACCATTTCGCATTCCCCCTCCTTCGAGGCAGGAAGGGGGCAGCGGGCGAGCGAGCCCCGCCGCCGGCCTGGGGGAGACGGGCTTTGTGGCTGCCCTATAAACACCGCTTAAGCTCCATCTCCGGCGACAATAGAACACCCCGCGTCGGGGCGCCTAAAAAGGGACCGCGTCGGGTTAAAAGTCATAACGCCGAGGAGAAAGATTACGCTGGAGGACAAAGGACACCTTAGATTATTCAGACTTTTTTTTTTTTAACACGGTCCCACTTTACTTTCTCTTTAATCTTCGGCTGGGCGGTGGAAATCAAGCAAGACGTTTCAGATTTCCCAGGTCTGCCAAGGGTGCGGGTTTTTGGTGGTTGTCACTGCTGGGAAATGTTTTTATTTGACGGGTCTTCCATCCGGGGAGGGCTACGGTTTAAATCACTATGAAATCCTCCACCGTGCGATTTATCTGGAGCTTAGGAAAAAATTAAGAATCGCAGGCCTTCTTCGCCCGCTCAGAAATGCTGTCCTCTGTCAGCGAGCAGTGGATTCGGCTGGTAGCAGGTTTCAGCGCTTGGGGTCTGTCTGCCCTCGGACCAGCGGGCAGCGGGACGGGGCTTGTCCCCAGGGATGCGGGCAGCACCCTGGCGGCCACGGCCGGCCCTGCCAAAGCCCTTCCTGGCAAAGCCCTCGCGGCGATGTTACTCAGCATCCTGCACAGGAGGCACTAGCCAGGCTCTTCCTTCCTTCTCCTCCACCGCCCCGATCCCACCGCCAGCCACGAGGCTGTTCTCAGCGATCCCAAAAGATACACGGCACACGGCTTCAATAAGCACAGACAACACAGATACGGCTTTTTTTTTTTTTTTTTTCAAAAACATACTTCATATTTCCTCTTTTATTATATAAATATGTTTAACCTTTTACTGTAAGAATATAAAATGTTTTAAGAGGATCTTTGTTATTTTTTTATACAAATTCACAAACAGTACAATTAATCCATAGGGGTCTCTGGGTTTGCGTTAACTCCGTGGTCTGGCCTGTTACTGTGGAGGATTTGAGATTTTGAACAGATAAGCAAAAAAAAAGTCAAGATATTAAAAAAAAAAAAAAATCAGAACAAAACAAAAACAAAACCCAAACTTACTCTTCCTCTTTAAAATAATAATTAAAAAATAATCTAAAGACCCAGCTCCATTTCATTGACAGAACAGAGATAAGACAGATGAACTTCAGTCTCCTCCCCTTCACATGGCAGCCCTGGGGCCTGTAGGCCAGCTCTGCTCCTCTCCACCTACAAACAGGAAGCCTGGCATGGTGACCTTTTGTAGGTGGCTTAGGAGGGGAGGGGAAAGCATTTGCATATATCCATATATATATAATTTTTTTTTTTTTAAAAAACAAACTTGCATTTTACACATTTCTGTTAACAGTAGCCCAATCCTCAGCGTGGATTCTCACGTTACATATTTGTGCTAGAAGAGTAAAAATGCAGAAGCACAGTTTGGGTCCCCAGTCCCCAGTGAAGAGGGAGGGAGAGGCACAACCAGAATGTGAAGGTGGGACACAGTAGGGTAAGCCTAAAAACAAAAATTAAAAAAAAAAAAAAATTAAAAAAAAGGGGTGGGGGCAGAGGAGGGGCAAAAAGAAGAACAAACCCAAGGGGTATTATTCCAGTCTAGGCACAAAAATGTTTCAGTCTCAAAATCTCTTTCCTGTAAGAATTCCAGGGCTTTTGAGGAGGGGAAAAAAAAAAAGTAACAAATTAAAACGAGGTAGCCAGACATCATATATATATTTATATATATAGAATATATTCAGCAGAAAAAAAATGTACTTAAAAATCCACAAGAACAGCAACTTCATATGTCTTTAAAAATAAAACCATGTAAGAAAATGAATACTGTAAAGGGGAGATTGAGTGAGGAAAACTGGGATCAGTTACAGGATGTAAGCAAGGGGATAGATGGGAGAGTAAGAGGCTGTTTTTGTAGCAGTAATTTTTTTTATGCATTTAAAAATAAAAACAGGTCACAGTATCTCAAATGAAGCAGAAATGAAGCTGGAGATTCTTCCTCATGTCCCCCAGGTAGAGAGGAGCTAGAACTCCCTTCTACCTGCTCACCCCCGACCCAAAGAGGAATGGATATGTGGCTGGATATGTCTATCCCTGTTGCCAAGGGAGAGGAGGGGAGAAAAAGAGAGAATGGTGAAAGGGAAGACAAGTCTCGGTAACTCTCGGTGTCCCCCAGTGCACGGGAAGCCTTAGGAGAGGGGGGTCTGTGTCCAGTCCCCACAGAGACAGGAGAAGGAGGAAACGGTGTATTCATCTCCAGTGGAGAGGTGGGGAGAGAGAATGGAGTGCCTGGACTTTTCCATTACCCATAGTGCAGGACGACACGGAAACATACTGACAAAAGGGGAGGCTGTAGCTATCGCTAGTCTCAGTGCAGTGGAGAACTGGAATAGTGGGAGGTTGTATCCACCCACAGCAGAGAATAACATGAAACTGGAGACTGAAGAGAGATTTAAAAGGGGAAAAAAAAAATCAATGTACCTAGGGAGCAGTATTTCTGTCACAAATGTGTTGACAGGGGAGGGGCAAGCACAGAGGTGGAATGGTTGTTTTATCAAAAGCTGTGTCTGTGCCCAGCGCAGGATGGCTGGGTGGCTGGGTACACAAGTGTAGCTAGGAAGCCTTTTCTGCTGTTATTATTTTCTGTTCCCATCTCCATTCCCACTCTCCTTTATATAAACCAAAAATAATCTATTCTGAATACATGGCAGAACAAGGGCCTTTCTTTATCCATCCTTAGTGCTCGAGGGGATGGAATCCGGGAGTGGGGATAAAGAGGGGTGTCTCTAGCCCCAGTGCATAAGAGTGTGGGCTTCTGCCTCTTCCGCAGGGAAGGATGCTGTGGGAAGGGAGAGCTCTGTCTCCCCAGCACGGAGCTTGAGGCGTGACCTGGAAAATGGATAGGTGCTTTCTCTCTGTCCTCCTGCTCCCCCTTCCTCCTCCTCCTCCTCCTCCACAGCAAGGATAGGCAGGCAGCACAGAAGGGTCGAGGATATACCCTCTTCCTCTGTGTTCCTCCCTGCGGTGCCAGAGTGCGTGGGTAGCATGTCTCTGTGCATGCCCCTCTCTCTTTCTCTCCTCCTCTGCAGCAGTCAGTCAAGTCAGTGAGTCCCTCCAGAGGAGACGGAGGTCTCGGGGCACCCTCCTCCTCTCACCTGACCTTCTCACTCTCAGTCATTTCCCAAAGTCCCAGGTTGAGCACCTTGAGGCAGGGCAGCTGGGTGATGCGCTCCAGGCCCCGCTTGGTGATGCGGGTGCAGCCGTAGAGGTCGATGCCCGTGAGCTGGCTGAGGTGTTCGGCGATGAGCTCCAGGCCCTTGTCGGTGATGCGGACGCACTGGCCGATGTTGAGGGTGCGCAGCCCGTGCATCTGCCGCACCATGCGGTTGATGCCCTCGTCACTGATGTGGCAGGAGCAGAGGGACAGCGAGCGCAGCCCATCGAGGCCCTGAGCGATGTAGGCTAGGCTCTGGTCCCCCACCTTGTCGCAGAAGGAGACGTCGAGGCCGGACAGCCGCAGGCTGCCCATGGCCAGGTGCATGATGCCCGTGTCGCTGATGTTGTCGCAGGAGCGCAGGTTGAGGCTCCGCAGGCTGCTCATGTGCGACAGGTGCAGCAGCCCCGCGTCCGAGATGCCCCCGCAGAAGCTGAGGTTGAGCTGGCGGAGGCGGCCCAGCCCGCGGGCCAGGTGCTTGAGCGAGAGGTCGCTGAGCTTCTGGCAGTCCTGCAGCGTGAGCTGCTCCAGGCCCAGGCAGCCCTCGGCCGCGCTGCGGGTCATGCCCGCCAGGTGCCCGATGCCCACGTCGGAGAGGTGCCGGCAGGAGCGCAGGTTGAGGCTCTTGAGGCGCTGCAGGCCCCAGGCGATGAGCAGGAGGCCGGTGTTGGTGATGTTGCTGCAGCCTCCGAGCTCGAGCACCTCCAGGCCCTTGAGGTACTGGGCGATGCGGCCCAGGCTGCTGTCCGTGATCTGCTTGCAGAGGCTCAGGTTGAGCGAGCGCAGGGAGCTGATCTCCGCCACGAAGGCGTGGCTCAGCCCGTTGTCGGTGAGGTTGTAGCAGCCGCTGAGGTTGAGGCTCTCGATGTCCGCCATGCCCTGGACCACGTAGCTCAGGCTGCGCCGCAGCGACAGGATCTGCACCCGCCGGATGCCCCGCGCCGCCAGGCTGGGGAAGAGCGAGGGGTTGGCGCGGCGCAGGTGCAGCTTGGCCTCCACGCCCC
>VZTG01009991.1:445342-463592 GCA_013397845.1 Melanocharis versteri | reverse complement strand
CGGCCTCAGCCGTCACCGGCGCACCCCCGGCCCGAGCGGCCTCAGCCGTCACCGGGGCACCCCCGGCCTGAGGGACCTCAGCCGTCACCGGGGCACCCCCGGCCTGAGGGACCTCCTCGGTCACCGGGGCACCGCCGGCCTCAGGGACCTCAGCCGTCACCGGGGCACCCCCGGCCCGAGGGACCTCCGCCGTCACCGGGGCACCCCCGGCCCGAGGGACCTCCGCCGTCACCGGGGCACCCCCGGCCTGCGGGACCTCAGCCGTCACCGGGACACCCCCGGCCTGAGGGACCTCCGCGGTCACCGGGGCACCCCCGGCTCCAGCATGTGGCACGGGGTGGCATCCAGACAGGTCTCGAGTGTGCGGAGAGGGAGGCGCCACCGCCGCTCTGGGCAGTCTGGTGCAGTGCATGGGCACCCACACGGGAAAGTTCTTCCTCGTATTCCGGAGGAGCGTTCTGTGCATCAGTTTATACGTGTTGCCTCTTGTCCTGCTGCTTGGTGTCGCTGAGAAGAGCCTGGCTCCATCCTCTTGGCTCATCCTTCAGATACTTACAGACATTGCCCCTTCTCGGTCATCTCTTCTTGAGGCTGAACAGGCCCAGTTCTCTCAGCCTTTTCTCATGAGAGATGCTCCAGTCCTCCTCATCATCGTCTTTGTCACTCTTCACTTTTCACTTCCTGGACCCTCTCCGGGAGCTCCATGTACTGAGGAGCCCAAAACTGGATGCAGAATGTCAGGGCTGAGTAGAGGGGCAGGATCAGCTCCCTCAACCTGCTGGCAGTACTTTTCCTAATGTGTTACTAATCTTAATTCTTGCCCCGCTTCCTGCCCCTTCAGAGCAGAGAAGCCATGGTGGGTGCTGTGTTGTCACCCATGGGTGGCAGGTCCTCACCAGGGCAGGGGTGGTGGGGCCGCAGACAGCAGCGCTGCTTCACAGAATAGGTTGGAAAATAGGTCAGTTAGGTTGGAAAAGACCTCTGAAATCATCGAGTCCAAGCACTGAGCGAACACCGCCGTGTCAGCCAGACCACGGCACTCAGTGCCGTGTCCGGTCTTTCCTTAAACACCTCCAGGGACAGTGACTCCACCACCTCCCTGGGCAGTCCCTTCCAGTGTCGAATCACCCTTTGCTGTGAAGAATTTCCTCCTGATGTCCAACCTAAATCTGCCGAGGCGCAGCTGGAGGCTCCAGCTCGGCACTGTGCCTCGCTCCAGCCAGCCCGCTCGCTTCACCCCGGTGTCTGGCACTGGGCCACCTCTGCGACCAGGTGTGCCAAGGCCGTGCTGGGCTGGCTGGTAACTCCTTGAGCTCTCTGGGAGCCCCAGGCTCCGTGGGGAGGGACAGGGGTTCATGCAGCTGCGGAAGGTGGCAGAGGGAAAGCGGACGACTGCCTCACCTGTGCCTGCCGGAGCGCCAGCTGCCGCGGCCGGCGGCACGGCCGTGAGGCGGTGTGACAGCCTTGAGGACCGAAGTTTGGGAACCTTCCATCCAGGCATGCCTGCAGGAGCGGTAGGGCGGGGCTGTAAACAGCTCGGAGGTCTGGGTGGCTGTCAAGGTTGCCGTACATCTCTGCATGGACTGTTTTAGGGCCTTTGTAATGGGGAATGGAAAACCTTCTGGAAATGGCTTTCGGCTAATGGCCTCCTTGAACTAGCTCTGAAAACTGTAGGAGTACTCACATAAACCGAGCAACTTCCAGTGATTTCCAGCAATTTCAAGAAAGAATGTTTGGAAACCATGTTTCCTATGTGTCTGTAGCCTCGTGTAGTGTAATGGTAACTGTGTACATTCATCAACACTGGGCAGTATTGCAACAGTGTTGCAAATGGCATAAGTTCTACCGGAGATCAGGTAAGGCTTTTCAAAGCGGTTTCAGAAGAGCAGGACTGCCCTTTCTTTGTAAAGAAAAAAACAAAGTTTGCATTTGTTCAACAAGACAGGGTGTGTTTTTAATACTGTCTGGATTGCTAAAATACTGCACAAATCAGCCTAGTTAGTGATGTGTTTGCTGTACTGATGCCTTCACTACCCTGAAGGAATAGGCTCTGTTTTGATCATTGTTTAAATTTATCTGCTACAGAAGCAGTCATGGCTCCGCCTTCACATACAGATTCCATGTTAGTAGATTCTGTTGACTACTTAGAGGTTAAACATTTAGATTTCACTCTGCTTTTTTCCTTCCCTTTTGCTGTAAGTTGGAGGCAAGGCGAGTTGAAGGACTCTGAGGCCCTGATCCTGCGCTGAGTTCCCCATGCATATAAACATCACTATCGACATCAGGCTGTGGTTTGGCAGCGCACAAAAGCCAGCAGTGCAGCTCCTATTATTGGCTCCGAAATGGGGTGGCCACATGATGTGAAGCGCTGACCTGCTATTCATTCACCCTGCCTGCTCAAGTTAATTCAAGAAGTTTTTGACAGGTTAACTTTTTACTAGCAGACTTTATGCCGGCTCAGGTGTCACTGTGCTCAGCTCCAGCCAGATCAGGTATCGTCTGCACCCCTGTGCCTGGCACGTGGCCAGAGCAGGATTGGCGCTGGCCCCGCATCCTGCGCTCTGGCTCATTCAGCAGCAGCCTGATCACATGCCTTGGCCTGATCCCGATGAAATTTGTACTCCTGGGTGATCCAGCAATGCGTAGACCTGGTTTTAGTGACTGTGGAGCTGCAGTCACACGGAGGAACTGTACTGGGGTGTCACTCGCTGTGAATTACCTTTGTAGCATTATTTATGCGGTTTGTGCTGTCGGGAGGTTGGTTAACCATCGGGTTAATAAGCAAAAGATTAGGAGCAGTAGATTTTTTCTCTGCAGATCGGCTGTGCTCGGACCAGTTGTAGAGCATAGCAACTGGAATGGAGAATTTCCGTGGAGCGAGGAGCGGGTGAAAGGCGTGGTGTCTCGCGGGCTTGTTGTGGCAGGGATTCCTTGTCTGGAGGCAGTGGGATCTCTCACAAGGAGGCTGAGTCCAGTAGACATCAGGCAACGTGTGAAGGAAATGTGGTACAGAAGTGTTGGTGTATCTTAGCGATTGTTGCATTACTCATAACTGGCAAAGCTACAAGCGAGTTATACAACTCATTCTCAAAGAGTGCTAATGAAGGCTTTCACCGTGTTATCCCAAACTCAACTGCGGAATCTTACCATGGAAATAATGTGGTATTTCCTCTCCCTAAGCCTTTCAAAGCACATTTGAAGGGGAGTAGGAAAAGGTGTGCTCTTCAAGGCAGAAAAGCTTACCTGAAATACGTTTTTCTTTATGTTTTGGCGTGTTGTGTCTGTAGCACCTCTTGTGTGTAGCCAGCAAAAGTTAGAAATAGATGATGCGTTTTCTGGAGACTCTGAAGTTCTCTTTCTCACGTGTTATGTACTTAGACCATCTGTCCTTCCTTGTGAACAACTAAGGTTTACGTGTTGAGTGGAACAGCCAGGAATTTGGATTCATAATCATAATCTGCTGTGGTGTTGATTTTGGGGAGAGGAGGGCACAGAAATTACTATTCTAGCATATTTTTATTTCTCATTTTAAGTGACAGATGTTTGGAAACAGAGGTTTAGAAAGACAAAGTACAAAGTGCATGAAAAGGGCCAATTTGTCACATGGTTGTTCGGTTGACTTTGTGTTTCCAGGAGTAAAGGAATATGTGCCATGTTTTTCATGGTCTCATGTGGTATAAATAGGAGGTGGTAATCACCATGTGATAAACCGCATTTTATTAAAAATCCCTGCCTGTCTCTTATGCACTCTGATGGCTGCTCCATCCCCCTGGAACCATCTCTAACATTCCAGCCCCTCGAGCGGCTCCTGACAGCCACGCTCTCTTTTAGAAAGCACTTGCCAGATAAATGCTTCATTTTTTTTTCCTCCAGTTACACCGGTGTTCAGTGGAGGCCGTACAGTTTTGCTTGGCAGGGGTTCAGGAAGATCCACATAACTCACTTGTGGCTTCTATGGTTGGAAGCAGCTCGTGCTGATAAAGCTGCACTGTTGTCTATCCTGCATCATTTATTGCATGGTTGGGCATAACATCCCCAGGTCTCTCTGCAGCTCCCATCTCGGCCTGGCCTTGTTTGTTACTTTTGCCTGTCAGTTTGCAGGGTAACTTTTGGCTAAAATTAGTCATTTAAGAGATAACAGAGTCCTTCCCTATCCTTCCTTTCCTTCTTCCACCCTACTGCATGTGCTTTCTGCATTTTCATAGCTTCAGCTGCGGGATGAAAAACCTGTGAATTTACCCACAGGAATCTTTTTAGCCTTTGGCTTTTTTTTGCCCATGGGCAGCGGCCGTTGGGACTGCAGGACGCAAAAATGCTTGGACAATAAAGCTCATGTCGAGCTAACCCTTCTCTCTGTTCTGATCCATTTAGACTTAGGTGCAGCCACACTCCAGGGAGCTACAGTTGTCCTTCACAAGTTGGCTTCCAGACCTTCTTCATCAGATTTGAAGCGTGACCACAAAAATCAACTAAGTCTGATACAAGCCATGGTCTTAAACTGGGTTTAAAGTCGGTTTAGTGGAGCTTCTTCAAATTCAATTTGGGGAATGTTTTTTTGTGTATGAATGAAACCAAAAGGGTCCTTTTGAGGCTGTTGCAATAGGACAGTAGCTAATGGTTTTAAATTACAAGAGAGTCAGTTTAGATTGGATGTAAGTTTTTTACACTGAGGATGGTGAAACACTGACACAGGTTGCCCAGAGAGGTGGTGGCTGCTGCCTTCCTGGAAACATTAAAAGTTGGGTTGGACAGGACTCTGAGCAACCTGGTCCAGTTGAAGATGTCCCTGCTCATTGCAGGGGGTTGGACTAGGTGGCCTTTCAAGGTCCCTTCCAAACCAAACTCTTCAGTGATTCTGTTATTCTGCGTTGCACGTGTGCATATCTGCGTGCATGCATACACACATTTATAAACCAGCATAGGGTGTTCAGTGAATGGATTCCCTTCGGAATTCATGCTGGTTGTGATCTTTCATTTTTTGATCAGTGATTATAAAGAAACTGTAACTGATCAGAGGGTTATTTGGAAACTGTAATACTGGGATCCTTTTGCCTGTTGAGCTTTGTTGTGAAGACTAGGTCAATATGAAGCATTCCTTAAAAAAAAAGTGGGTTTTTGTACTTTGCAGGCTTCATGTCTCTAATAGGTGCTACATGAGGCTGTATTTTAGGATTAAGTGGTTTGTCCTGCACAAAGTAATTCTCATCTGCTGTGTATCTCCTGGCATCATGTGGTTTATTCAAAATACAATGTACTGTGGATATGTGGTTAGATGCTGGGGCAAAATTCGGAGCTGATGTCTCAGTGCAGACCCCAGCTATAGATTCGAGCCTTCGAGATTTGGGCATCTTCTTCAGGTCTTGTTTTTACTTGCCAGTCAGCAGCTGGCAAGAACATAACTCTGCTGATACGAGGAGGAATGGTCAGGGGGTGTGAAGTGTGGGAGGTCTGGGTTATATTCCCAGTTTTGCTGTTCAGTTGGCCAGCGATTTTTGCTGCTGTAACAGATTGAACCAAGCATAAATGGAAGGATTGCTTGAAGAATCAAAACAATTGATGATTGTCCAGACAGCTCCCTCGAATGCCATGTGCCTCTCATGTCTGTCTGTCTGTCTGCTCCTGTGGGACAGGACTGTCTGGTGCTCAGAGCAAGCGACCTGGGCCCCTGCCCGTGGGCGATTCCCTGGCTTGGCCATGCATGTCACACCCTTCAGGGCTGATGTGGAGCTTGGTACTCAATGGTTAAAGTGATCAGAGGGAAAGTGCTTGGGGAGGGCAGGATGTAAAACCTCCAACCCGAGTGCTTGCAGCTCACTGCGTTGGGTGCTATTTTAAATGTTGGGCTTTGTCATTTCTTCATTAGCAGTGCCAAAGAAGGTTGAGATGGCAGAAAATATCTGATGCAATCGTTATTATTAAAAGCAGTGGCACAAAAACAAAGAGACCTTTCAGGTGGTAATTGCTTTCATAAGCCATTCCTGGGGATTGAACTCCGAGACCTCTACAAGTTGATCTGAAAGGGGCAGCCCCTGCAGCCACAGCAGAAACGTGTGTCTGACGTGCTGTGTGGTACCTGTCCCAGCAGCAGGTCTGTGCAATCTTCCTGTGTAGCAGCTGTTTAGTGCGAAGCCCAGCAGAGGTGGATGGATGCTCTGCGTGTGTAGCTCCGCTGACAGCCAACACGTTCAGCCTGGGATGAGGGGGATGTTCCGGCCTTTGCCTGAGGCTGGAGCAGAGCGGGTGCAGCCTCCTCTGTGCCAAAGGCTTCCGTGCAGTCCGGGCAGGTGGAGCATTGCTGGCCAGCTTGTGAGTGAGGCTTGTTTGGCTGTCGGGGAAGCTTCTCCCTGTGCTCTCTGTCAGAAGCTGCAAGGAAGAAGAGACATCAGTCCCTGGGCTTTCCAGTCAAGCCCTGCGTGGGGCCCCCAGAGTGAGGTCCAGGGACGAGTAATCCATATATTCCTGCCACAGTGAGAGTGAAAGGTAACCTCACAGCAGGGTGAGCTCAGCTTGGGTACTGATGTAGCTGTGTGGTTCTTAAAACATGGAGTTTTTGTACCCACAGCTTACTTGTAACTATTGACTCCTCCCTCTCTGGAGTGTGGCCACCTGCACGTTTTCAGGTAGTAAATGGCATTCTAAAATTGGCAATTCGCTTGAATTGGACCAAGTTATGTCACCTGCCTCATGAGCACCGGCTCTGAAGTGAGTTCTTGGAGGAAAACTGAAAAATAGGGCAGCGCTGTTTTGGAAACATGCTGTGAAAATGAGATTCACAGTTAGAGCTTGGCACAAAGGTGAGAGTTAGAAAATACAGTTTTATAAGGAAGGCCGGCAAAAGACACAAAATACAATGTTATGCTTAGTGGAGGATTTGGATTGCTTCTGGCCAAGGGGAGGTTACTGTAACATTTTATTCCTAGGAGTAACAGCGCAGAAACTGTTTGTGCTAAACCCCCCTGATTTTCTGAAAGTTATCTGGTGCAACTATAATGGATGCACAGAAAAATGGTTGCAAAGGGAGGTGCCTTTCAGAAACTTCCTTTGTTCTTGCTTCTGTTCTTGGCTTTGTGTGGAAACTGTAAAACCCCATCAAGGCAGCTAAATAACAAGTGTTATCTATCTGTGCACGACAAAAATATTGGAAATCCTCTCTGGAAATGCAGGGGTAAAATTAAGGGCAGACACAAACGGGGCAGGAAGAAAGTGTAGAGTTCACCGTGCTGGAGGTGGAAATATAAATGGGTGGAACAAGATCTGTGTTTTATGCTCATTCTTTGAACTGGTGTCTACACTTTTCATTTAAAAAAATCCCATAGTAAACCTTTGCCTCAATATAATGTAATTTATTCTGTGTGACCAGATCCTGTCATGTACAATGAGAATACAACTTTCTCTAATTCTGGCGGTTCCAAATTTTTTTAAAAATATGTGCACACCGAAAAGTATAAGGTAGAAATACAGCTTTTACTTCTGGTTTTTGTTTTGTTTTTTTTTCCCAGCGTACATGCTGACTAAATTATGTGGAAAAGCCTCTTTCTTTCCACTATTTCACCCTTGAGATCTAGTATTTTCCTAGTCTTGTCAGTGTTGTTGTTCCACGCTTTTGGCCAGCAATCCTGATCTGTATTCTTTAGGTTCCTTTCGGAACAGTGAATCCTTTTGTGAGAAGATTATTCCTTGATGCCCTGAAGCAGGAAACATAAACAAAAGTCTTCAGATGTATTGAAATCTGTGAAAATATGTATAGAATGGCAATGGTTGCCACAGGACGTGGGAAGCAACAGGTAACTCATTAAGAGTCCTTTGCATATCCATAGCACCTCTCCTTTGGCAAAAGATGTCTGTGTGATCATGTAATACCTGGAGCTTTGTAGCATTTCAGGTTCCTTTGCAGGTTTTAGCCCTGTTTCATCCGTGATGAAGCTAAATCCCCAAATGTGTGTTCTTGGTGGATGGGAAGTGAGCACCTGCGGCTTAACTTTGTTTGAAATCCGGGATGTTTGGACTCACGCTGTGTCACGCTAGGTGCCCAGAAGGGTCGGCATGAAATCAGGTTTTGGAAACTGAGAGCTGAATGACTTCCCAGCGTCACACGCTGGGTTTGTGGCAGGGCCAGGAATCCAGCCCAGATCTCCTGGCTCCCTACCCACTCCCTGAGCGGCAGGGCCAGTCCTCAGCTCCGTTTCAAGGGATCCTAGAGAGCACTGGCATTTTAGCAAGTCAGCTGGCAGCTTCGCTGTGTTTTGTTTAGAATGGTTCACATTCTTCCATCTAATTCCCACACTGAAAATTTCCAGCTTCCTATTTTCCCCAAGCTGTCCCAGCAAGACATATTGAATATGCAGATGTGGTGGCACACACTCACACACGTGCTTTTCCTGAAGCAACCCCTCAAAGTTTCTTCTGGATGTTTGTTTTACTCCAGTTCCTGTAATCCCCAAAGTGACATTAAACAGATTTTTTTGTTTAACCTTTGTGTGAAGCTCTCTCTCTCTCTCTCTGTCCCTTTATTTGTAAGGATATGTGGTTTTAGTTACATTTTGTTACATTTCCTTGTGCGTGGAGGAGACACCGTGTAAACGAAAACATATTGTAATTATTGCACACCATGCACAAATGTCTCCTCAGACATCTCCCATATTTGCCTACTCTAGAACATATTTTTGAATGTGCACATCGCTGTTTTCAAACCCATTCGTGTAGTAAATAACTTTCCTCTCTCCAAGTGTTCAGAAGCAGGAGGGCTGTTCACTCGAATCCTTGGAAGTGCATCTCAGAGGCAGATGAAATTGTGACCGAGAGCAGCAGTAGGAGCCTCACTAGCCCATTTCCTGGTGCTGAACCTCTCAGTACAAAGCTGGCACTGCGCTTGCCCGAAGGACTGCACGCTGTCAGCACGAGGGAAGTCAAGGCAGTGAAAAAGCTGGCTTCTGCTTCGAGTGAGGAAGTTATTTTGCTGGAACAGCATAAATCCTTAATAGGATTTCTTGCTTTCCCTGCAGTGTGGGGACTCGGGCAATTCCCTCTTTCCTCCCACACCTTGCCTGCTGCAGGGATGGTGCACGTGCCCCTGTACAGCAGCTTTCTGAGGTTCACACCTGCAAGCAAGCCTATAACCCCTCCATGCCACACAGCATGCTTCCCTCTCCTGCAAGACAAGCAATTCCTATCTTCTCTGCAGATACACAGGGGGTTTTTTTGCAGGACAAACGTGTTTTTCTTTGCAAGAACTTTGTAGTTGTCCAAAAAAGCAAAGGTTGCATTCCAGATGTACAGCTGTTCCACCTACAGGAATTCCCTAGTCCTGTCTAGTCAACTTACTCAGTAGCATATTGCCAGAGAGAATAAATATGTTCAAGAGATCGGGGAAAGAATCTCCAGGACTGTAAATATTCTTTTGGACTGTAGCGTAAAATAGATCATTTTAGTTTTCTCTATTTGAGTGGCACCTACTTTTTCCAGATAGTTTAACCCCTTGGAGTTACGTTTCTGGTGGCTACAACATTTTTCATGTCCAAAGCAGGAAAGGAAAAGCGCAGTTTTCCACAGGCACCTCTGAAATGTGGTTCCTTATTTTGAAGCCTGGATGTGGGCTGGGCTCTTTGGAGGATGAAATTGCCACTGGTGGAGTGCAGGAGGTGCTCAGAAAGCCTCAGCATGGGTGGAAAGCCGGGTCTGGTGACAACTTGCACTGGCTGTGTTGATGTAAAGCAAGTTTTTGCTTTTCGTTAGCCCTGCTGGGCAGGCAGAGCTGTGGGAGGAGGAGATGGATGCTATTCTAGTGTCTGTACCAAAATGTCACGTTAGAGTTCGTGTTGGGGAGAGAGGCAGGAAAAAAGCACAGCTTTTTTTGGAAAGCTTTTGGATAGCTTTGGCAGTTAAAATATCTATATAATATGCTTTGAAAACTGAGGCAAAGTCAGTGAAAATGAATAAATTTGAGTAAAGTGCGCTGGCAGCTTCAGTTACTTTTCCAGTTTTTTGGGGTTTTTTTTCCCTTTTTGGGAAGGATTTACAAAGCAGCAAATGCTAGCACAAGTACTGGAAGCCTCATCTGTTACAAATCAGGTAATTTTACACAGAGCCCTCTTTCAAACTAAGGCTTTGTTATCATTTTTTTTAACACATAGATATTTTTTTTTCTTTTTTCGCTGTCGTGTTCTTGCACTTCAGGCCTTGCCCTGATAACACAGGGGCTTTGGCAGCATCGTAGCTTTGTGCAGATCCTTTCCAGGGGGCTCATGTTCACTCCCTCTGCAGTTGTGCCCTCGGCCTGTGGCAGTGAACTTACAAACAAGATCTGGAACAGGATACCTTTATTTTCTGCGGTTCAAATTGCACGTCAGTGATTGGTGCTAGAATGAAGCTGAGATATAAAATTATCTCCTTTTCAGTACAAATGTATATGCAGTCTATTCCCCAGACGGTTTGAATAGGTTTAGCTTAAATCTGCTGCACCCGGAATGAACAGGAAATTCCTTCACTGAAGTGTGACGGTATAGAAGATAAGTTCTGAAATTGGTTAAATTGGTGTAATCTCCTGATATAGACAGGGCTTCATTTATAGTGCTTCAACCTTTACTCTAGGGGTTTTTTTTATATAAAATACTGTAAGCATGCTTGAAAAAAAAAAGTTTTTTTCTTTGGTTTGGAAACTGTGAAAACTATGAAGATGATACAGTTACACACTTGGGCATTATTCCCAAAATGTTCTGTAGTTGAATCCACTGTATTTGAGCAGGAACAACATTTAATTGATGGCAGAAGTATTTGATGGTTGAAAGAGTGGAAAAAGCAGGCAGATTTTAATTTTGATCTCGATTCAGCAAAAATGTGGAGGGATATACTTACTTCCAGGCACCTGGTTTAATGCTTCACTGAATGGAGAGAAATCTGCACCAAAGATTGACTGTTTTCAACCTGTCACTCAGCCCCTCCTGCACCTCTCTTTCCCTTTCTGTGAGATAAGGGTCAAATAGTGGCTGTCAGGGTTGTGGGGTCTAAGGGATGGGAGTATGTTCTTACTTTGCAAGTCTAGAGTGGAGGAAAAGCTGGCCATTATTATTTTTATTAGACTAGACTTTATAAGAACCTCTTTGAAGAGTCTGTTAGGAAGGGGAAAAATTATAATGAATTTGGATTTATTCCAATGGTTTACTGCTTCCTTTGGAAATGTACATGTCAAGCTTTGCTGGCAGTGATTTAACTGACAGGAAGGTCTTGATCTGACCCAGTCTGATGCCAGTCCCTGTGACCTGCACTGGGGTGCAGAACGTCCAGGACACAGCAGTAAACTCTGCATCTCCATTTCCCCTGGTCCAAGACACAGCAGTAAACTCTGCATCTCCATTTCCCCTGGTCATCCACTCCTGGAGAATTAAGAACCATGGCAGCAGCAGTTTAACTGTACTTTGAATACTTGATTTCCTCTGGCAGCTGATGCAGTTATTACAGAGTATGGAACAAACTAAAAGGAGTATATATCCAGAGCAAGAATGAGGTCCAGGCCTGTGAGATGCAGAGACATAAATCTTCTCAGTTTGTTATGACTCCACTGGGACTGGGGGAGCTGGACACCCCTTTAGGGAGGATGAAGGTGCTTCGTGCTTTCCAAGGTCAGAGTGAGGAAGAGAGCCCTTAAAGTCATCCAACTGTTTCCATCCCCTGGCCTGTCCTGAAATCTCTGCAGAGAAGCTGCTTTGACTTGGATTGCCCTGCTCTGCCTCCTTGCTCGTGTTGTCAGAGAACTTTGTGTTCTTACGCTTCCTAACCTTCGAGAAGGGCTGACGTGCATGCTCATAGCCACCATAACCTGGGCCCAGAGTTCTCACACAAACCCTGCAGGCAGCATCAGCTCCCCAGCAGGACAAGGGCTGCCCTCCTGTCACTGCTCGAGGGGTCTGTGCCGTGGTCAGGTACAGCAGGCAGCAAACCAGCTCCAGGGTTGGCCTCTGGAAAACAAAGGAGGGATGTCTGTTCTTCTTTTCACTCTTCTCATGTCTTATTCCCCTCTAGGATGGTTAATCCTTCGTGTAAATGTAACATTTGGGAAAGCTAGGTGTTAGCTAGATGGCCTTAAGGGATGGAGTCTTTAATTCTTAGAAATCTGATGTTGGTGTCAGCAGCCTGGGCTTCCTAATCCTGCCCGGGCTTGTGTTTCAACCTGACCCCCCACGGCTCCTCTGAGGGGAACATTTTCTGGAGATGGAATTGTTAAGTGCAATTTAAGGAGATGGGGTGCCTGCCTGGCAAGGAAGCTGTGACACAGCGGGCATCGTAAATAAGCTGCAGAATGGTCAGCAGAGGATAATGCTGAGTACTTCTTCCAAATGTATGTATCTAGTGGTTTGTTAGATTTATTACTATACGTAGTAGAACTGGTCTAATTTCTTGTGGGACTTTCCCATATAAATAGAGGACGCTAAGAAGGTTTCAGTTTGTGATGATGTGATTATGGATGATTGCTGCAGCCCCAGAAACCCTGGTATTGCAGTAGTTGTGGGAACAAAAAGTGCAACATTTGGGCTAGACATGTCCTGGTTCAGGACTCTGGCTCTCAGATGAGGCTGCTGGCATGCAAATAGAATTCTCATGTAAAATGGAACCGGATGGCTTGGATCTGTCCATGGGAATATCATAAATGTGGAGAGCTTCCAGACAGCTCCATACCTGCAGGGATGGGTCTGTGTTGCTTCTTTCTTGATTTCAAAAAACCTGAATCACTTTTGTTTCAGCACATGCAGCTTCTGCTGAGTCTCTTGCACTTTTCCTTGGGACATCTTGTGCTGGTCTCAGCGGACCAGGTTGGCTCAACATTAGGATTTAATCTGCTGTTAAGAGTGAGTACGAGTACCACTGAATCCCCTTGAGAGGAAGGAGGATCATGTATTGCACGTCATTTGGAGTTTGCTTCTTTTCTTGTAGAGGGTGAGATGGTCTTGCTCCAAGTGAGCTCATTGCCTGTCATGAAATACTGTGTTGAAAATGACAATGTCCATTAGGCTATGCATATATTCTGTATCTTTCACTAATGAGAAATTGTTTTATTCATAGAATCATTATCCTTTATACGTATTCTGGTTTTAAATGGCGAAAATGTTTAGTGTCTGGCCTCTTTTGTTGTCTAGTACTTCTGCTTTATTTGCAAGCTTCCTCCGTTCTTGCTCTCCTTGGTGAGGCACTTCAGGGACAGCTGTCACTGAGCCTGCTGAGACTGGCAGGTATATCTTGGCATTTGCTGCACTACATGCCCTGGTGACAGTGAGGCTGGATGTCATTGGCCAGGGGAGCCATGGAAAAATGAAAGGGCAAGGTAGTGGTGAAAGGAAATCTGGATCTGTCAGCAGGGGTGACAGGCGATGAGATGCAGAAAAAGGTAGTGCATGAGCACATCAGGAGATAAAACAGAGTCTGTAAGTACCAAAAGAAACAAGCAGGATATAAGCAGGAATAATCTGCCTTTCCAGCAGAGGCAGACAGTGCGTAACAATTCAGTGAGGCAAGGCAATGTCAAGACAAAAGGGCAGACGTGAAGGACTGATGTGCTGGGATACTTTAAGAAGGTTTTATTACACCTTCTGTAACACCCCAGCTGCGTCTGGACCTACGGAGGTGGCTCCAGCTGCTGGTTAAGTAATAATTGCAGTACAAATAAATAAACACTTTTAGATCTGGGAAGGTTGACACCAGTACAGCAATGTGGTGGTACAGTGCTGACAGAGGACAGGCTGGCAGCAGGGGAGCAGCACAGAACCAGACGAGTCAGGGAGTGGTGAGATAAAAGATGATTTAGGTTTCTGTGTGAAGACTGCAATTTAGCTTCAAGTGATTTTGGCTTTTTTTTTTTAATTTTCTTTTTTTTTTTTTTCTTTTTAATCTACACTCCCTCTAAAACTGGTTCGGCTGAATGGGCAAGTATGTGACTTTAATGAGATTCCTGAAGTCTTACTAAGAGCTGTGGTTGAAGCCTGTCTGCCAGAAGCAGATGGATAGCAGGACGTTATGATATGTCTCTAGATGCTGTCAGCAGCAGGTCCATGGCACAGAACCAGAGGGCAGGGATTCCCCTTGGAGCAGCACACGGGAAGCCTCCTTCCTGGGTGTGCTGGCTTTGGCTGGGGTAGAGTTAATTTTCATCAAAGTAGCTGGTATGGTGCTGCACTTTGGATTTGGGCTGAAAACAGTGTTGATAACTCTGGGATGTTTTGGTTATTGCTCGGCAGGGCTTGCACAGAGTCAGGGCCTTTTCTGCCTCTCACCCCACCCTGCCAGGGAGTGGGCTGGGGGTGCACAAGGGTTTGGGAGGGGTTAAAGCCAGGACAGCTGATCCCAGCTGGCCAAAGGGATACCCCAGGCCATATGACGTTGTGCTCAGCAATATGAGCTGGGACAAGGAGGAGGGAGAGGGGTTAAACCATGACACTGGGCAGTGCATCTCTACTGGCTCCTTAAGCAGAGGAGACTCTACTTCAGTGAATATCCCTCACATCTTGAGTAAGTGTCTCGTGTCAGAGAGAGCAGTAAGTGTTTCTGGATGCGCTGGACGCTGCAAGGCATTAAAAGCAAGCACTGAACTGCAGTCAAGCTGCAAGAGTAAACAGGAACTCGAGAGAAGCTCCTGATCATTACAGGAAGAATGTATGTCCAGTTCTCCCCAGACCAGAAGGAATCAGACAAGTTGCAGAAATGAGGAACACTGGAGTTATGTGGAAGAGATGTTTTCTTTCAAAGCTCCTTATAGCACTGGATAAAGATCTGTGTCACATTTGGGGACATCCCAAATTTTTGAAAAACAATAAGGGTAGGACAAGGAACTTGCATGAGTAACCCTCCCTTTCTCATTTATCAGGGCTGTCTTCCAGCAAGGATTCAGCTCTTTTCACGGTCTGCCAAATCTTTGCAAATGATCTCATGGACATGACCTCCCTTTCTTGGAGTCTTGCAGCCTCCCTCCAGCAAACATGGCAGGGACAGCGTTGGGAGAGCAGTGATAGCTCTCCAACTGCTTCGCCGTGACTTTGGAAAGTGGATGTGTGAATTTATGCTTCATGCACTGTTGTCACCTCTGAAAAGTGAACAAAGGCAAACACAGGTACAAATTTCAGGCAGCCAGCCAGCACAGTAGACAGTTGCCTAGGGCAGCAGACTGTTGAATGCAGCAGAATGCCAAGGCTTTGCGGAGATGAAGGCTTGCTGCCGCTGCTCTGCCCTCTAAGAAGCATTAGACCTTTAATCCAAAGGTTGGGATTCATGTCCTGTTTTCAGGCAACAGCTGAACAACTTGGCCCAGGTGATCCTTAGGGGTCTGGGTGCAAGCATCAGACCTGCAGTGCTCGAGCAGGTTCACTTCTGCTGTTTGAGTGATCCGTGCCCACTGGAAGGGGTGGGATGGGGCTTTTTTCCACGGAAGTAAGAGCAGCCTGCGGTTTTGGGGTTCTTCCTGCTCCTCCTTCACCCCCCAGTGTAGCAGGAGTGGTCTGAGTTGGTGTGAGTGGGCTGCTGCAGGGGATGGATGGTTTGGGATGGAAGTGGGGGTCACTTGGATGGTGAAGGATGGACAGGGATGATGGCCAGGAGGAGTGGTCTGCCTGCAGTGAGGTTGGGCTGTCCTTCCTAATGCTTCGCTGGCTCCATTCATCCCAGCCCAGCAGCAGCCCCGCTTCACCCCACCTCTCATCCTCACAAAACTTCACTGGCTGCTCCCACCCAGCCCTGCTTGGGCGAATAACCTCTCCAAGCTGTTTGAACCAGCCCCGCAGCTGGGCTTAAAAAATAACCCAAGCTTTTTATTTATAAAATCAAAACCTCGCATTCAGGATTTTGGTGGCGAGTAGAAACAGGCGCAGGAGAGGAAGACCATATTCTTCAGACCACCAGCCGAGTGCTTTTCAGCTTTTGGTGTGCAAGCTGCTGGCTGAGGCTAAATCCCTGCAGCAATGTCTCACCTGCTATTATCACTTTATCTGAAGTCATAAACACGGCCAGTGAAGAAATTATTTCCAGCACCTTAAAAAGGACTCGCTTCCATCATTCACGTATTAGCTCAATGGCAGTTGCTTTCACCAGCAGCAGGTTTTAGGTAGGATGCAGAGTTTGAGACCTCTCCTGCTGAAGGAACTCCTTTAGTTGGCACCTTTGACAGGATATTAGGCCGGCTGGATAAGCGATCTTATCCCATACGGCAATACTTACGTCTCGTGTTTCAAAATAAGATCACAAGCACTTGCTTGTGCTCGTTGGCAGTCAGGTCGCTACCAGCAGTATTCATAACACTTCACTGTTGTTAATCATCGTCTGCCTGTGCATATTAATGCTTAAAATGAGATCTTTAATGAATGCCATGTGTTTCTGGGCCAAGTTTCACGTGAGCATCTCCCAGGCTCTCCCAGCTGGGAGGGTTTTTGTTTCCAGCACGCCACGGTGCTGTCAGTGGGCCACTGGTGCAGGGCTGCCTGGTGGTGTGTCCTGGCTGCCCCGTGAGTGCTGCGGCTGCACACGCGTGCTCGGGGAAGCTCACACGAACACGGACATTGACATCACCTGTATTTGTGGAACTGCCTCATCAGCTGCTGCCGTCTCACATTCCTGGCTGGGAGAGGCACCCGGGCGGCTCGCCACGGTTTACTCCTTTCTCAGAATCCGCAGGGCGAGGGCAAAGCTTGGAGATGCACTTCTCCCATCATGTCATCTGTTTACATGGCACATGCCTTGTGTGTGTGTGAGACACTGAGGGCTTTTATTTTTTTCCCCCTGCCCTAGTTCTTCTTTCTGGCTGCGGTGAGATGGAAAGGTGGGACGCTCTCATCTCTGCCAGCGAAAAGGTTTTCTGTATCTGAGGCTGGCTTGGAAATTCTTTAGGTGACATCACGCCATGTCTGTGCAGACTCATTGTTTGTCATGGAAAAGCCATTCATCCATACACAACTTCCTTCCTCCCCAGACTCACGGAGATAAACTTTCCATTCTGTCTATTCCCTATAGAAACAGACCCAAAACATGTATGCGTGGCTACACACACACACACACCTCGCCGTCCCTCCGTCACGCTCGGGGCTGTGGGAGGAGAAGGCAGGATAGAGAAGATGTGAATAAAGTCACCCTGTTTTCTTCAGACATGGATCCCGCTGTGCCCAAGCAGTAAAACTCCCCTCCCACCGAGGTGCTGGGTCACACAAGGCTTTTTTGTCCTGAGGCTAATTCTGGCACTTGCAGCCCCACATCTGCCTGCCAGGTGAGATGGGCCACCAGCTGCAGGTACAGCACATCTGGATGGGGGAGGAAGCGAAGCGTGCTGCAAACAAACACAGCAAGTCCACCGTGGCGGGTGCAAGGAATTCGATAAAAAATACACTTCAGCAGTCTGAGCTGCCGGGGCTGGTGATTCATGTCTCGGGTGCTGCTTGCGAGGCAGACGGCGAGGCTGGGTACTCATGTACCCCGCAGATACAGTCTGGGGGTACCCACACGTTCAGGATGTCTTTGGGGACCTGCTGGGGGGACCCACATGTTCAGGATGTCTTTGGGGACCTGCTGGGGGCACCCACACGTTCAGGATGTCTTTGGGGGCCTGCTGGGGGCACTCACATGTTCAGGATGTCTTTGGGGACCTGCTGGGGGCACCCACACGTTCAGGCTGCCTTTGGGGACCCGCTGCTGCCAGGGCAGGGCCGGGGGGACACCAGGCCTGGTGAGGAGGCTGGGGTGGGGGGACATTTTCCGTGGAGGAGAGGTGGGAACCGTGTGGTGCAGGGCAGGACAGGACAGCGGGAAGGCTTGTAGAGATTGAGGCAGCAGTGGCAGTGGTGTTGGTGTGATAAGGTGGCTGTTTCCCTACGACACGAGGGAGGCAGGGTGCAAGGGGCGCGTTAGAAGTACCTGCACAGTGCAGGATGCCTGCCTTTGCTTTCTGCTGACCTCCGGGAGAGACAGGGTTGAGGAGCTGCCGGATTGCCGTGCCTTTGAGGTTCGCGGTGATTCCAGCGGGGAAGGGAGAGGGTGTTTGGACAAGAGGAGCCTTTGAAGCTTTTCTCCTGTCCGCCTCCCCTGCCCATAANTCTCCTCGGCGCTTCTCCGCAGGGCGCCCCGTCCCGGCGGCCGGCTCCGCGGGGGCTGCCCCCGCAGCCCACCATGACCGGGCCGAGGCTGGCCCTCGCCGCCGCGCTCCTCTGCAGCTGCACCTCGCCCGTGGCCGACGCCAACTCCTGGTGGTAAGTGAGGGGAGCCGGCGGCGCCTTTGTCCGCCGCGGGGCGG
>VZTG01009991.1:422522-444820 GCA_013397845.1 Melanocharis versteri | reverse complement strand
CCCCCCCCTCTTCCCGCTGTCCCTGCCCGGTTTCGGGAGACGTGGGACGCAGCCCCTCTCCTCCAGGCATTTCTGGGCTCCTTCTGTACGGGCTCGCCGAAATGCCGTCCGGGCTTTAGGATGTGGGGAATGCGTAGGGAGTGGATGGGTAAGGTTTCCTACCCGCTGCCAAAAGCCCTGGGAGCAGCCGCGGAGCCCCCTTCCCCCGAAGAGCGGAAAATAGCCTGGCTCGAAGGCAGGCATCGCTCGCTGGCGCTGTGTGAAATAGCTGCTCGCTTTCTTCTGCGGAGAAAGTGCTGAGCTTTCCCTCTGCCCCCTCCCCATCCCGGGCGTCCTCTGTGTTTAAACTCGGGTTACAAACGAGCGGTGTTGCTCCCGCTAGAGCCCTGGAAAAGCCTCGCATCTGGCAGAGCCGTGGAGGGAGGCAGCTGACTTGAGAAATGCGCCCGGGCTCCCGGAGCGGGGCTGGGCTGGGCTGGGCTGGGTTGGTGGGGAGAGGTGTCGGGCGCTTCGCGGAGGGGGCCTCTCCCTCCAGACTCCCTGGGATGTTTTTCTCATCGCAGGTCTTTGGCCATGAACCCCATCCAGAGACCTGAGATGTACATCATCGGCGCCCAGCCGGTGTGCAGCCAGCTGCCGGGGCTGTCCCCCGGGCAGCGCAAGCTCTGCCAGCTCTACCAGGAGCACATGGTGTTCATCGGGGAAGGGGCCCGCAGCGCCATCAAGGAGTGCCAGTACCAGTTTCGGCAGCGGCGGTGGAACTGCAGCACGGTGGACAACACTTCCGTCTTCGGGAGGGTCATGAAAATAGGTAGGAGCACCTGGAAGCACAGAAGTACACCCAGCAGCGCAGGGAGGCGCTGGGCGCAGGCGGCCGTCCCTCTGCACCTCTCTGCCGTCCTTCAAACGAGCGATGAGCCCCGTTAGCACGGCTCCTAAAGCTGCCTTGAACGAGCTTTCCCATTCCCTGGCGTGCGGGCGCTGCCCGTGCCCCGCTGGTGGCACCGGTGCACCTCGGCCACAGCAGGAGCCAGCTGGGGCAGCGGGACACAGCTTCTTTGGGGAGGAGCAGGGGAAGGTCAGGGAGAAGGGGGCTGCCTCTGTTTTGTATGCTTCTTTAAAGGTAATGAGGGAAGAAGCTGGAGCCAGCAACAATGGCCCCGTGTTATCGTTCCCAGCATCTCGGACAGGGAATGCAGCCCTGAGATGTGGGAAATCTGGACTCTCCCGGCATGGGAATTCCCCCCCTTCCCCGTACTGCCACTTTCTGTGTAAACCTAAGAGATTTTTATAATTCCTGCCCCGCTGGCCGTAAGAGGCACATTGGCAGGCCATTGCTGCACTTGAATTGAGGTGTGACCTAGCTACATTGTCCCTGCTCCTTTTGAAATGCAATCATCTGATGGCAAGAAACTGAGAAATCCGGGCTCGGTTTGATATGTCCGACAGCCAGGCCAATAAAGAAAAGGTGTTAAAACAGCCACACACACACACTCACTCACTCACTCTGCACAACCCCTGTCTGAAGGTTTTGTTTCCCACCCACAAAGCCAATCATTTACACTGAAGAATCAGAACTATTTCTCGGTTGTGAGCTCGAGGGATGGAAAAAGACCTTCAGCTCCTGTACCCCCAGTATTGCTCTCACTGTTTTTGGCTTCACTCTCAAAAAAACGGCATGGGCAGCAGGACACTGAGAGAGGCATCTTTAATACCTCTGGGGCGTTTAGGCGATAGGGCACAAAGTCCTGTGATCTCTTCTGTTTGATCCTGGAATTCGTGTGTCATCCTAGAGAATTCTAGGGATATTTCTGCATGTGCTACTCAGTCTTGCAGAATTCCTAATTCAGCCCACCAGAGCTATTCTAATCCCTCCCTTTCTGCCCAGCTCATACCCCAACAGTTCTTCTCTGGGGTACTCCCCTGGGAAATGCCATTTCCTGACACATCCTTCCAGTTGCTGTCACACATCCAAGGCATCTGTGCATCCTTGATCTCTCACTTTCTGATAGCAAGGGTGGTGGCCAGATGGGGCTGCATGCAATACCAGATTGTTAAAACTTGTGCTGTGGGGGATGAAAACTGAAATTTCATCCACCAGAGGAAAAGGACAGAAAATACACCTCTATCTCTCCTTTCTGATGTCATTCCCTCAGGTATAACTTCTCCTAAAAAAATGGTGTAAATCTCAAATCCCCAGAGAAATACTTGTGACTCCACGAGGATGCAATAAAATAGGAGTCTTCCCTTCTGGAGCAATCCTCATTGTCCAGTAGCTTCGTGCAGCTCTGGGTTGGTGTGGCAAGAGGGTCCGCATGTGGAGAGAGAAGTAAGGGTGAACTAAGAGCAAAGATCAGAGCTGAAGGTTGAAAAGCTGTCAGGAAGAATCAGAATGTGTCCAGGAAGAAGGAACTAGAGTGGATAGTGGCAGTGGGAGGAATTCTCTCTGAAATGAATTTGATCCTGTGAGTTAAGATTGGGAGTAGATTGCTTTGTGTTTTGGTGAAGGCAGAGGTGTTGCAGGTGTGTGATGGGTGTGACCATTAGTCCTGCTCCCGCTGTTTGGTTTGTGTGTGCGTGCATTTGTGGAGCCCCGTTGTGTCTGTAGTGGGAATCTGCTGGTGGCAGTGTCTGTGAGGTGACTGTGCCCACTCTCTGAAAACCTATCCCAACAGAGTTTTAGAACCATTCTCCGGTCAGTTAGAGCACGTTCAGGTGTTTATACTCCAGCACGAGACTGCACAAAAAAAAAAGTCACTGAAGGTGTCCTGGGGTATTCCGGGATCTTTGGTGATTCATGGCTGCTATCTGTGTCAGTGATAAGCTGCTGTGGAAGGAGATGCTGCCTCTCCTCTTTTCTATAGCTTCACCTTCCGCTTTTACATTTTCCTACTTCGTCATGAGTCATTGCTTATCATTTCAGCAAGTATATTTTCCACACTGGGGAAGAAGACAAAGCCTCTCAATCTCTTAGGTTATGCCAGATATAAAGTCATTCTTCCCTGGGTTCATACTGTGTGTCTGCCTCCTGTTTTCAGCCTCTGAGCCCCAAATCTGGACCACAGCCCTTTTTCTGTACTCTGTGCCAATGGCACGAGAAAGGTCTGGAGACCAGAATATCTGCAAGAGTGCACAGACATGCCAGATTGTTGTGGGGAGGGAGGGGAGAGGAGATAAGAAGGACCCAGAGGGTGCACAGTGTGCCAACAGCCCTCGGCTGCCCACCCACCGACGCGGGCATGGCATATATTACATGATTCCTTGAGCTGCACTGGATTTTGGGAGGGGAGGAGACCCTGACTTGGCCAAAGCCTGGGAGAGCCGTGTGAGAGCATTCACTCAGAAACCTGGAAGATCAATTTCCTTTCCCCTTCACAGAACCTGACTCAGCTCAGAAACAGGAGAGCTGGTCGGTCTGTGTTTAATCATTACACCTTCATTTTGTGCTTTTCATGGGAGTGAGGCAGTCCAGGGATACAAAGCTTTTGGAGGGGCACCCGCAGCACTGAAGTGGGCTGCTTTGGAGCGTTGTTTTCTCCCGGTGTTTGTGTTGTCATGAGACTTGCTCTTAGCTTTTAAATGTGGTTTATTCAATAACAATAGCTAATGATGTAAAAAATTATCCTTCCGAGGTTGCTTCCTGTTCTGTCAATACGGATTTTAGACTGCACACGTGTGTGTATGTGTAGCTCTATACATTATATACAGACACAGTCCTCACTGCTACATTTGTGAGGGGGAGAGGACAGAGCACCCCAAAAGGTCATGTTAGAATTCCCTCAGGGGAGGAGAGAACATATCTCCTCCAGCGGAATCCTGAATGCAAGGCTGGGGTTTCCAGGTTAGTCCAGTCATTTCTGGAGCCAAAGATCTTATCTCTTCTGCCTTTTCAAATGCTAAAAGGGAAAAAAAAAAAAAAGCCATAAAAGCGGAGAACAAAGAGAAAATTTTTTTTTCCTTGTTTTTCTTCGAGATCGGCAAACTCTGGGGTAATCCTTTCGAAAACAACGAGTTGAATTCAGCGGAAACTTTTTTCGTTAAAAAAAAGCTAAAGCGACACGCTTGCGTGTCGGTCTCCCCGACGGGGTCCGTTCTTGGGTCGTTTGCCTCCCGGGGGAGCCCGGCCGTGCCCGGTGCCCCGGGAGAGCGGGCACAGGAGGGCAGCAGAGCTCCGCCGAGCTCCGCCGAGCTCCGCCGGGCTCCCGGGGCCGCTGCCGGGCGGGAGAGGCCGGAGCAAAGCTCCGGAGCAACACCCCCGTCCCTCGGGACGGCAGCACGGGGCTGAGCTTCGAGAGGATGAGCGAAAACTCAAATTCTTCTCCGAGTATTTGCGTTGTGGGCAGCAAGGGGAGTGGGGGGAAAACCCCCACCCTGCTGTGATTTGTTCCAGCCTCTCCCACCACCCTCCTCAGCAGCCCGAACAACTCGAGCGGATGCAGGGGATGCGCACTGAGTTGTGCTGCTACATCTGACAGGTGGAGACGGTTAAAATATGGACAGTAAAAGTGTAAATCCCGGTGTCTTTCCAGGGATCTCAGTCAGGCTGGAAGGATGCTAAGCACCTGGAGTCACGCAGGCTCTGTTGCACGAGCTGTCACAGTGTGAGGTCCTTCCCTTGCATGTATTTTAATCTCTACAGACAGGGGAGTGCTCGCCTTAAAAGGATGATTGGTGTGTCCTCAGGGCTTTCTCCATACAGGTAGGGGCAAAACTGCACATTGGACTGTTATCTTAAGATACCCATAATATGCAAAACAAACTAGATGAGTACAAGCTTGATTCTTGTTGCAGAAGAATTACCCCAGCTCCCTTATGGGCCAGTCTCAGCTGAGTTGCCTTAACTAGGAGTCACTCCTCTGTATCTCTTGGAGCGGGGAGGTTTGCTGAGCACAGTTCTCCTCTAATGACCTGCGAGTAAGGACCTCCCTTCTGTATTGTGTGTCCTGTAGCATCTTATCAGCTGTGTTCCAGAGCAGAAACCCTCAGTGCTCATCTCTCATTTAGGGGGGGTGAAAAATCAAAAGTTGTTCTGCAAGGTGGATGCCATTGACAGCCTTGCCTTTGTCTTGGGTCATTACCGCTAAGCTGGTGATAAGATGCTATTAATTAGGGATTGTCAGCACGTGCAAATTGGAACGAGGGCACACCAAATGCATCAGCTCAGCCCTGCTGAGGGAGCTGGCACTGAGAGCCTCCTGAGCTGGTGATAAACTGTTCTTTGAGGCTCTGCCCTTTGAAGTCATTAAAATTTGCTTGAGAGCATCTTGCTGGGGTTTGGTGTGAGTAGCCATTCACAATTAGATTGCTCGTTCTAATGACGCTTTGGCAGCTGTTCTCTTTCTCACCTGAGAGTTCGGTGATGAGCACAATGGCTCTGAAGGTGTTGGTTCAGCTATTTATTAGACATGTGGTGAGAGTGCAGGTGTGGATTGCCTCCTTCTCTTCTCCCCCTCTGCAGACACTCAGCGCTCCCGGTGCTTGGCCTCATGCAGGGCTCTGGCTGTGCTGGTGCCCCGGTCACACTGGGGCTGAATCCCTGCCAGGAATACCGAGCTGGAGACCTGATCCAGCTGCTTGGCTCAGCTGCACAGGGCACGCACGCCAAGCAGGGCAGTCTCTAGTAAACCTGCTAATGGAAAGTCTTTTCATTTATTATGGTCTACACGGGAGTTTTACTTCTTCCAGCACTGTGGTTCTGCAGGCAGTGGAAGAGCCCCTGATGCTGTAGTGTAAAAATGAGTTTCCTTCACTCTGTCTACAAATAATTTTCAGCTGACCTTACGTAAACTACAATAAGTTCAGTGAAGAGGAGCCCATAGAGAGTGCATGTCCCAATTAAATGAAAGCCATTCCAGAGTGGTAATTGGCTTAAGCAGAGGGCTGCTTTTGCACAGGCCCAACCTGGTTGCTTGTTCTTAACGATTATTGGCAAATGCAGTGGCTAAGTCAGCAGCTGTATTTTCGGCAGGCGAACAACCCTCTTGCTGCCTGAGCGTTTCCTCCAGGTTAGGATGGAAGGCTAAGTGGAGGGGAAAGAGGACGAGCAGTCCCTGCCTCTGGAGTTGCTGTCCAGAAGAGGGTGAAGCCCTTGCGCTCGGCCATCGCGTTCTTTAGCTGCGGTAATTCCTGCGCACCTTCTCGGGGCGCACCGTGCCCGAGCGTCAGGAGCAGCTGCGGTAATTCCTGCGCACTGTGCCCGAGCATCAGGAGCAGCTGCGGTAATTCCTGCGCCCCTTCTCGGAGCGCACCGTGCCCGAGCGTCAGGAGCCCGTGGCGCGTGGGGTGGCTGGCACTCGCCTGGGGTTAACTCGCTGTCCCCCCTCTCTCCCAGGGAGCCGAGAGACCGCGTTCACCTACGCGGTGAGCGCGGCCGGAGTGGTCAACGCCATCAGCCGCGCGTGCCGCGAGGGAGAGCTGTCCAGCTGCGGCTGCAGCCGCACCGCCCGGCCCAAGGACCTGCCCCGGGACTGGCTCTGGGGTGGCTGCGGGGACAACGTGGAGTACGGCTACCGCTTCGCCAAGGAGTTCGTGGACGCCAAGGAGCGGGAGAAGAACTACGTGAGGGGCTCGGAGGAGCAGGCTCGCATGCTGATGAACCTGCAGAACAACGAGGCTGGCCGCAGGGTAAGAGGAGCACTGGCCCTTTTCCTTTTTCTCAGCAGGAGAGTCGCAAGGCTGCAGGTAGCTGGATGCCGAATTACCTGGAGGTTGGATGGGAGATGATCCAGTGATGCCCCAGTAAAAGCGTACAGTCACGTTTTCTGCATTTTTGTGAATATTGCAGACTGTATTGACAGTATTCCAGTTTTAATGTCAGGTTTCCATTGCCAGTTAAAGCCAGTGAATTTTCGGGTCTGTTGAGATACTGTATGGCACACATATGCTGACATTTAAGCCCTTTCCAAATAAACTAAGTGCTGTTATGGCCCGTTTTTAAGCTATATGTCTAAGAAATCAGCTTCCCACAGCTCTGAAAGTGACAGGCTGGTGGTGAAAAGAAGAACCTTTTGGCATGTAGAGTTCCCTTCTACTACCATCATTTAGATTTTTAGGAATATAAGGCCAGGAGCCTGGCTGTCTCAGAAACTCAGGCCTTGTTCGGTTACCTTGGTACTGGGCACAATAAATAGTTGGCATTTAGGTGACAAACATTTCCTGAGAAGATTCAGAGTTTTGATCCGAGCACCCCTAGGGATGGAGAATCCATCACTTCCCTTTGTAGTATGCTACCAGCATTAATCACTGTTTCAACTCTGAACCTAATGATCGTTTGAATTATCTGGCACCAGCTTCCAATCTGTTCTTTTTCTGACTTTTACAGCTAAATCCAAAACCCTCTTAGTAATCGGAATTTCCTTGGCGTACAAGTATTTATCTGCTGTAATTTATTCGCCATTCTTTCTTGACAAACTAGATCGAGCGCTGAAGACTCTCTCACTTTCAGAGGTTCTCATCAGCCATCAAATCATTTTCCTGTCACTTCAGTGTACCCTTTCCAGTTTTCCCATACCCCTTTTGTATGCATTCAGTGTATGCACTTTTGCTTTTCACACAATTCCTCTGTCTGTGATTAATAGCCTGGAAGGTGTAGCATCATTCATATGCAGTGCAGCTGTGTAATCCTGCCTCTTCCCAAAAGTAGAACAGGAATACTAACCTGAACATTTGTGCATTTTCCCCAGGGTGTTTTAAATTTTTATCATTCTTCCCTAGAAGTAAGCTTTTCAAAGGTTAATTTTATTTCTAATTCATGTTTAAAAATCCCATTAAGTGTACTTAGTCTTGCTCTTCTGCACATTCCTAACTAATATCCTTAGTTCCTTTATCAATTTTCTGCCCTTTCTTACTTCTAATTGTTACTGAATTATCTTTCCCTTTCCTTTGGATGTCTGTCTTTTCTCCATGTAATTTCAGCTTCATTTTGCCACCAAAGATGATTTGTTCTATTTTTTTTCGGTTGTGAAATCAACGTGTCAGGTTGAAGCATTGCAAGTACTTCATGGTTCTTTGGCAAAATCATATTGGGGTAAATTTGCAGTAGGTGAAAAACTGGACTTTAAAGCTGTACAACTCAGTGAGTTTTGGTTTGGGGTTGGTTTTTTTTTTGGCTTGGATGGGCAGAGGGTCTGCATTTGCTTAGGAATGGGGTGCGTGTGGTGGAGTCGTAGCCTGAATGTGACATTCTTTTCTGCATTACTTGGTCTGCACATCCTACATATCTGGAGCATGGACTTGGATTAGTCCAAATAAAAACCCTGCCTAAAGCAAGGAGTGAGCATGAGCCTCCAGCAGCCTCGAGGGGTCCAGAGACAGAACATGGCCCCTAGTCTGAGGTGCCAGGTGAACTGCAGCAACGTAGATTAAGTGAACACAGGTCATTTTAGATTCGATTAAATTAAAGGGAAATATAAACCAGTGTGTAATTAAGCTTGTGGATTAAAAAAAAAGACAAAACCAAACAAACTCTGATAAACTAAGGGAGGTGGTTAATAAGCCCAGCCGAGGAGCTGGACGTGGAGGAGGTCTGGAACTTTTTCAAGTCGAAGATGCTAAAGCCATTACAACTCTGCATGCCAACAAGAGAAAAAGGGTTGTAGGAAGAACATCCAGACCTCACTGAATGAATAACTGCCACAGAGAAGCTATTAGGAATAGACGGAGAGCCTACTAAGAATGGAGGGAAAAAAAAAAAAGATAGCAAATAAATAATGAAAAGCTCTGTCTTAGAGATCAAGAAGTGTAAAGAGGAGGTGAGAACAGTAAAAATCATGCTGAGTCAGACCTCGCGAAGGCTAATAAAATAAACAGCAAAAGTTTTGTAAACTTTGCAAATTGGAGGAGGTTGTAAGAAAGGAGACAGACAGTGAAGATGGGGCTGAGTCTAAAGGCAGAGAAGCTTTGGTACCCGGAGTGAGTGCTTTTCCTGGGGCTTCGAGTTCGAGTGGGGGCCATTGGATATCTCAGAGGAAAATAGGAAATAATTTGAGAAGACTTTTTCAAAGGTTGATCCCATGACCATTTAGAACATCACTGATTTTCTAAAAGCAGACTAGGCCTGCTAGGTCTCATTTATGTGAACTTCTGTGGAACATTTGAGGTATTTCCCCCATGGGAAATTCTTGGTTAAACTGGGAAATATAATGAAAATTGCAGTAGCTGGGAGATGGACAAGAAACTGGTTCAAGGAAAGACGTCAGTAAGTTGTGTGAAAGAATGGAGCTTGATTTTAATGGAGCTTGATTAGCAGAGCTCATCAAGGACTCGCCCTTAGTATTTTTGTTTCAGCCTCAACACAAGCATTAGGAATGGGCTGATGAGCTTTGCTGTTGATGCAAAGGCGGCAGGTATTATGACTACAGAGGAGAATCTGAATTTTGTACAGCGGCTAATGACACTCAGTAAAACAGCATTAAGGCCATCATTTGAGGCCTTGTATGAAATACATCTTCAGTCATTAGGAAAAGAGCAGGAAAGAAGTGGTCGCAGCAGTCGGCTGCAAATGGCTGCAGAGGTAATGTGGCTTGGAAGGTGGTAAATATCCTGTAACACGCTAGACATAAGTCTTTTTATACAACATGGGGGAATACTAATGCCATTGTATTAAGCTCTCGTGAGGCCCCAAAGTATTGTGTGTTCTCATATTCCCAAGTAAAATGACCTCAGACTAGAAAAGGCTTGTTAGGGCTGACCCAAGGGATAGGAATCCTTTCTAAAGAAAGTGGGCTAGAGCAGCTTACCATATTTAGCCTAGTAAAGTGAAAGTGGAGAGAGGATATGACTGGTGTCTGTGTTCGTGGGAGAAATAATAGGGAAGGAAAAGTACTTTTTAAGCAAAAGGCCAATTTGGCACAATAGCAAATGGGCATAAAGTAAATACATATAGGCTGGAAATCAGAAAAAAAGATTTTATAGTTGTAAGAGCAATCAGAATAATGGTGCCTGAAAACCTAATTGCTTTTAAAAGGGCATCCTATGCATTTAGGGAAAATGTTTCTTGAAGCAGTGCCTACAATAGCAAGAGATCATACTTAATAACCCAGGAGGTCCTGTCTGGTCCTGCATTCCTGAACTTCTGAGATAGTGGTTTTGTACATAGGAAGGTGCACACGTAACTCCATATTCCCAGAAGTTTATGCTGGGAGAAAGGGCTGCTGGAGACCCAGCAGTGAGCAGTGCAGAGTGACCACCAGCTGCCATCCCACCACGGCCTTGCCCTGCTTTCACAGCCGGGGTTTCAGCTGACACCTTCTGATTTATAGGCAGATTCTTGGCATGTCCCTCCACTCAGCTTCCTGTGAGTGAGAAAGTTCTCCTTGAATCCTGAGGAGCTCTGCTGGCAGGAGAGAGGATTGTTCCTTCTCTCCGTGGTTCTCAGAAGGAGGTGGGGGGGGACAGGAGGGAGTCAGAGGTCTTTTATCTTCCAGGCAGTCCTGACCCCATCACCCCTTCCCTCCACATCGGAGTCCTTGCCGTGGTGGCTTCTGGCTTTATTGCTCTTGTTTGTTTGTCTTTGGCTGTTATCTCAATGTGTCCTTTCCTTCCATCTGTCTTTCCTTCCAGTTGGTCTCCATTAGCCTCTCTAACTTCCCCCCACTCCTTATCTGCCGCTCTGTCTGGCAGACTGCGGCCGTCAGTCCTTCCCCGCTGTTTACCCAGCCAGCATATGGCAGCCCTCAGTCATCAGCCACTCCAGCCACTGCCAGCAGAGCCTGCAAGGGGGTCTGCCTAATTGACCACAGAGGAATTACCCATTAATTCCCTTCCTGTCCCCGGTCTTGCACAAAAAGAATTGGAAGAGAACTTGGGCTTATGGGAAGGGGCTTTAAGCCTTTCCATTAGAGGCGTTTTCAACCTGTTTAAGTGGCACGGCCATCGATCAGATCCTGCCCTCACAACTGCATGTGGGGTCTGTTATTCTTTACCTTGACCCGAGCCTGGTCAGAGAGGAATTCTCCAATTTCCTCTGCTTTCTCCTCATCTGGGCAGCGAAGGGGGAGAGTGGGAGAGTCATTTAGAAGCCGTGGTTGCCTCCACAGGACCAGGACCAGGTGGTGGGAGCTGTGGGGGGCTCAGTGGCACCATGCTCACCTGTGATTGCTGGTAGCACTTGCCTTCCCCAGAACAGCTACTGCCCACATGGGCCAGATGTTTTGAGCATCAGTTGCCTCAAGCCAAGTCAGAGTGAACTCATTCCCATGACATTAACTGAGGGGGATTGAGTTGCAGTGTTTTTCTAAAGGAACAAAGCCCGGGATTAGGAAGAATCATAATACTTTATAAAAGCACATGCAAGGGCAAGGGAGGCATGAGTGGCCTGGGATTTGACAGAACCATAACCAAAAAGTGCTAACACAGGCTTGTAACAAGCAGGCTGGCAGTGCAGTGGGGATATAGTAAGTGTCTGGTGCTCAGGAAATTCGGCTGCAGCCTGTCTGGTCATAGTACAGCAGGAATCCGTAAGTAACGGCGTGGTTGGTCCTCTGCAGTTGCAGTTTGATCCAACACAAGTGCTTGACTCCCAGCTTGTAGCTGTTACGTTGCGCCGTGAGGGATTGCCTCGGTAAATTGAGCTCCGAGGAGCAGAACTAAAGCTTTTCTGTTTTAAGGACTCACTCCATTGACTTTCTCAGGAGCTGGATTGGCCTCCATGTGATTTAGCCATTAAGCCAAATTGAATCTTCACTAGCTGTCAAAAGCACTTGACATTAGTTAGGCAAGGAGCAACCAGTTGTTGTAGGAGAGCTCTGACCTCTCCCTGCTGGTCCAGAACGTTGTTGTAGGCAGAAGGTTTTGCTTGCAGTATGCTCAATTGCCTTAATCACCTTGGCACGTGAAGGCAGAGAGCTGGGAAGCTTTCTTCTGTGGCAGTGAGTGAGGCAGAAAAGAAACCTCTGCGTTCGGCTGCTTTTTTTCAGCCGAAAACCTGGCTGGAAGGCACACGGCCATCTCTTTCAGAGCACCCCGTTTTGTTCTCGTGTTCCTTGCTCTCCCCCACCACGTACAGCCGGTGGTGATTTTGCAGCCGATGCCAAACATCTCTGCTCGGCACGTGGGATCTGGCAAAAGCACTGCGAGATGCAGGATGGTCTTGGGAGAGCAGATGTGAGCCTGGTGGTGAGAGGATGAGGAGCTGAGGGCTGGGATCAAGCTGCTGTACCGTGGAGTAGCTCTGGTGGGGAGGGGATGCCCAGCTCCTGCTTTGCAAGCTCTGTCAGTGCCCGAGAGCTGAATGGGAAGAACAAACCCAACCTGCGTTTCAGTTTATTTTCCTTGGTTTTTATTTCTCAGTATTTCTCTCTCCTCCCAGCTAGTGTGGGGAGGAGGAGAGCAAACGCTCCCTTCCCATCCAGTGCTCGCTGTGATGAGGGTTTGACACTCACTGCCCTGAATTTTCAAGGCTCTTTGCTCACTTTGATGCCGGATTTCCAGGGGTATGATGCATCTGCAGCCCCCGCAGGCTCCCGAAAATGTAGCTGGAAGCGTCTGGGAAGAGACAGCACGGGAAGCTTGCATGTGCTGCTGAAATCCTGGCTCTTCTGCCTGGAGACAGCCCTGCTGGCCGAGGGAGCCGGGCACGAGGTGGCGCAGGAACGCAGCGAGGGCTCCGGGCTCAGCCCTGCGCTGCCAGGGACGCCTGGGGAGCACCTCGAGCCAAGTCAGAGTCTCTCCTTCCCGGGAGAGGAGTCCTCTGTGCCCCGCCACCCCTGCCCGCCTCTCTCGGGACGCTGCCCCCGGAGCAGCTCCTCTCGGGAGAGATGAAGGGAAGGGGTGTGGGTCCGTGGATCTCTCTCCAAAGGATGCAGATGCATCCCCGTAACGATAGCGTCGGTTCCTGGCGCGGGTGGTAGGAAATGGGCGGGTTCCCAGGTGTTCCCTTTCTGCAGCGCTGGATGGGAAAAACATGCCACGCCGTGGTGGTCTGGGACGTGGGGAGTTTCCACAGTCCACGCAAAGAGGGCTCCTTCTCTTTTTCTCCTGCTCTTGACCCTGCTGTCAAGCCAGGAATCTGCCAGAGGGAACGAAGGTGGGGTGAGGAAGTCGTGTTTGCAGGCAGCGTGAGCAGAAATAGAAATATTTAGGGAACAGGAACACAGCAGTCGCAACAGGGGGAGGAGAAGACCTTTGTCTCCTCTGAAGGGCGAAACAACAGAAATTGCGGGATAATCAAAGCGGCTCTGAAAGCGCGATGAATTCATTGTAATTAAGCCAGCTGCCGGTGCAGCAGGGATAAACACAGCTCTGCCTGATTGCGTTTCTGTCCCCGCAGGCCGTGTACAAGCTGGCGGACGTGGCCTGCAAGTGCCACGGCGTGTCGGGCTCGTGCAGCCTCAAGACCTGCTGGCTGCAGCTGGCCGACTTCCGCAAGGTGGGCGACCTGCTGAAGGAGAAGTACGACAGCGCCGCGGCCATGCGGATCAGCCGCAAGGGCAAGCTGGAGCTGGTGAACAACCGCTTCAACATGCCCACCCAGGAGGACCTGGTCTACGTGGACCCCAGCCCGGACTATTGCCTGCGCAACGAGACCACGGGCTCGCTGGGCACGCAGGGCCGGCTGTGCAACAAGACCTCGGAGGGCATGGATGGCTGCGAGCTGATGTGCTGCGGGCGGGGCTACGACCAGTTCAAGAGCGTGCAGGTGGAGCGCTGCCACTGCAAGTTCCACTGGTGCTGCTACGTCAAGTGTAAAAAGTGCACAGAGATCGTCGACCAGTACGTCTGTAAATGAAAGGAGCCGCCAAAGCAACAAATCTATATTATATAAATCTATATAAATATATTTTATATTTGTATAAATAAACAGATGATGATAATAATTAAAGAAGCTTATTTAAGAGACGTTTTGGTTCTGAAGTTTCCCCCCATCAGGCCAGCTAATCTGCCATTCCTTCAGTTCTGCTGGGGAATGTCTCTTTGGGTGCATCTCCCCTTGGATGTTTCAGTCAGGGTGAAGAAGCTGAGGAGGTGCTGGCAAAGGNATCGTCGACCAGTACGTCTGTAAATGAAAGGAGGCGCCAAAGCAACAAATCTATATTATATAAATCTATATAAATATATTTTATATTTGTATAAATAAACAGATGATGATAATAATTAAAGAAGCTTATTTAAGAGACGTTTTGGTTCTGAAGTTTCCCCCCATCAGGCCAGCTAATCTGCCATTCCTTCAGTTCTGCTGGGGAATGTCTCTGTGGGTGCATCTCCCCTTGGATGTTTCAGTCAGGGTGAAGAAGCTGAGGAGGTGCTGGCAAAGGACACCAGCACGTGGTATTTCATTACAGAAAGAAAGCCAGTGAGGAGGAGAGGAGTGGGTTCTTTCTTCTCTCTGATCAGTAAATCTCAGCGTTTTGCAGTAGTTACTGCACATTGGAAATTACAGCCAGAAGTGGGTGAGTCCCAGTTATTCCAATCTCAAATCCTGCACTGGGGAATTTGGAGCTGATTCTTGATCCCTCTAACGGGCTTTGTCACACTAGAGGGAAGGTTAGCTAAGGCTACCGGGGTATGGCTTAGAATCCACAGTCTTGTAAACCATTCCTGGATGCTCCCCAGACCACAGTGGGGTAGAGGAAAGTTCACAGCCTGCTGTTGTGAGGAAGGAAGGTTCAACCTGTGGCTGACCAGTGCACAGCCTGGGAGTGCCCCTGGAGCCAGCACCTAGCTCTTCTGTACCGCCTGGGGAAATCTGCCCATCTCAGAAATCTGCCCAGCTCAGACCACATGGCTGTGTGTGAGGTTTATTTTTTTTTCTTTTCCTTTAAATCCCATGCTGAAACTTAATTTTTCAATAGAGAGGAGAAGCTGCCGGTGCCAGGGATGTTTGCAGAGTATATTTTGTCAGTGGAAAGGAGCCCTGCATGCACACACGTGCACATGACTGCGCAAGCACTCCTCATCCTGCTGCCGGTTCTCCTCTCTGAAGTGGATGCAGGTGGCCACCTTGTTCAGCTCTACTAAATCCTCCTCACCATCAGCCCAGTTGTATAGCTTCTCTTTAACATTAAACACCCCTCAATGACATTTCTTTCCCTCTGTTGCTTGTGTGTTTTGTTTCATTCTTTCGGTGAGGTCCGTTTATTTTGCCACTCTGTGTTTCAGAGTGCAGGGGCCGTGCTCTTCCCCAGCATAAGTTAACCACAGGAACGTTGGCTCCCAGAGTGTGGGTGTATGTTCACCCATGGAAGTCTTCTCTGTGTTTTTCCTTGGTAATAAAAAGACTGTAATAAAACTGTACCAGGGCAGAAGGCATCACCAAAGTCTGCTAATCAGTCTCACCACGTTGGGATTTTAGTACAATCCAATTCCTAAAGCAGGGAGCAAATGCCGTTTCTAGCACAAGACATTTCCTGTGCCTCTCAGCATCTGCAGAGTTCATTTGCAGTCAGAACAATCAAGAGAAGCCAATTCCCAAAATATAAGGGTTTGCTAATATACATCCCCTTTGTTACTGACATTGCAGGGGTGTTGGGTTTTTTTTCCTGTAAATTTTAAAATGCTCAAAATATGCCAATAAGCAATGAGCCAGTCATGAAGATTACTATTTTTATATTAAACCTCTGTTTCTTGTAAACCATTGCAGTTTTACAGATTCCACCATTTCAACCACCAGAGAAGAATTTATATGTACCTTTCATACTTCAAATATTTGAGGACTCCAGAAAAGCACAAGGAAGAGAAATTATGCTTAATAATTAGGAGCTGTTGGTTTTTTAAACCAATGTGTCCAGTTTTTATTTTTTTTAATCCAACAGGCAATATATTTGATGGCATCCCAGAATGCCGTTTTTTGGAATATAAACAGTGGCCTAGATTTACTTTATTATATAAAATCCTAAGCCAGTGGTATTGTAATTCAAAGTAACGGAAATAGTTTTCCATGCATGGAAAAAATGTGAGTGCAGTGGCCTGATCCAACTCCCATTAAACTTCAGTGGGAGCTGGACTGAGCCCAGGATCGGATCAAATGTGTGAGCTATTCACTCCTGGGATGCTCTGTTTCTACCCCAGTAATAAAACTTGCTCTAGCGTGGATACATCTGAAAAAGACCTTTCCTCCCACCACCCTCACCTCATGTTCTTGTCCATCCTTATTGCATCAGTGCTTGGAGGTGTCAGCTCTTTGCATATGACACCCCCAGGCATTGTTAATGCGTCTAATAGTTCAAAATTACTTCATCTGGCCTTTCTGATAAAGACCACACATTTTAGGGAGTCACAACTCTCCTTGCGGTTTGGCACCACAATTCATTTTGTGGGTGTAAACAACTCTGGGAGCGGAAAAGTTGGCATTGTTAGGGCTGCTATTCATCTGGGTGTCCCTGGATATGTCCTTTTTCCTCCTAAAATGTTGTCTGGATGGAAAAAAGATGTTTTTTGGCCTTTTGTCCCAGCATTCCAGACCTCTGGCAGCCTGGTTGGAGCCAGCAGTTCCTACTGGACTGGGACCATTTAGCGATAGCAGAGAAGTGACCATTAGATTTCTTTTCTCTTGTTTTCCCCACAACACTCAGGTTTCAGTGTTTCAGATTTTCTGGGAATTTTGTATCCAAAAATTTGATCCCACTAAACTCTAGCTTCCAACTTAATTTCAATGGCACTCACACATAAAAGAACCTCCGTAGGGTGGTAAAAAGTATAAAACAAGAACACAGCCAGATTGGCTTGATGCAAATCCAAAGGAAGTCGAACAGAAAGCTGCAGCAGAACTGCTTCTTTCCTACGGAAGTTAAAAAGTGGTGGATTTTAAGTTGTGCCTTGTTTGATGCACAAAGAGAGAGAGAGGGGTGTGGTGCTGGGTGCTAAACTTAATCCTAAAATCTGCCGATAATCTGCTTGTAATTTTCAAATAGTTAATTTCTTTGCATTTGAGCCTCTTCTGTATAAAATAAGGAGCAGGATGCCTCCTTTTCCTGTAAAGATCTATGAGAAATACGGCTGAAAAACAGTTTAGCTGAAGGCCTGGGTTCTCTGCTCGTTAACTCTGGCAAGCAGACAGCTGTATAGCCACATTTGTGGGGATGCTCAATCCGGCACAGAGAGGCTCAGCAGCACCTTGCAGGGTCGGAGGTGGCTGCTGGGGGGCTCAGCAGGAGCCCCAGGGGCTCTGTGGCAGCAAAGCATCACTCTGGCACGACGCTGGAGGAAGGACTGTGCTCCAGAAGGGAGGTCAGCTCAGGGCTCGTTTATTTATGGCAATTGAGGATCTTGCAGCTGAAGGAAGGCTTAGGGAGGTCAGCCTGGTTTCTGCCTGCTCGGATTCTGTGTGCAGTTTCGTATGGATAAGATGCTCGCACAGTCCACTGTTGTGTACTGTGGGCTGCTAACTGGCTGCCACATTCCAGCCCTGAAGTCACTGCACTTCAAGGCTGATAGGAACGGCCACCCTTAAGTCATGTAAAACTAAAATATTTTGGGCTTAAAGGCACTATGCAAATATACTGTTACTGCAAGTCAGTGAACATGGGCTCCTAAACGGAGCAGAACAGGATGCAAATCTGTCATCATTTTCCAGCTGGCAAGTACTGCCTAAATTACAGCGGGAATGAATGAGGCCTCAGTCTGCTCTGCTGCAAGGTAAGCTAAGCAATGGCTGATCCCAGAACAGAAACTCTCAGTTGATATTAATCATGCTAAAAAGAAGGTGGCAGGGTTGTGAGAAAATTTAAATGAACCTTTTTAACACTGCTGAACTTCGGGCCATTTGAATCATTTGGAGGCTCCCCTTCTTTGTCCCCAAAAAGTCTGTGCCTGCTCAGAGCTCAGTGTAACACAGCTGCTGCCTTTTGCAATTCAGGAAACAGCCACGTTGAACCCAGACATGCAGCACTGGTGTAGCTTACAGCTTCTATATGGACCCAAGTTTTGTAGCCCTGACAAAGCACAAATGAAGCAGATCTTGTTCAGTCATATGGAATCAAACATGCGGGAGTATCTCTCTGCTCACTTGACCCCATCCAGGGAGAAGCCTAGTAGGTTTAAATTACACTGTGGGAGCAATTCCTCATCACCTGTGGCTACAGAAATATAGACAGTATTTTCATCTGCTGACACAGCCGCAGAACATCCCAAGGAGACCTTGGGAAATACCTTCCAGTGACTGCAGGGCATGTCTCCAGTGCCTGTCACAAGGCTTTTCCACAATCAGCTGCTTATATGGTCATTAACTTTCATTTAGCTTCTGTTTAACTACATTTCAGGTTAAATAGTTTCTAGCAGATACTCTGGGAAGTCAAGCTCACTGAAGGGCAGGCTCTGAAGGAACTGTCAGAGCACAGACAGCAGATGTGAACATAATACCAGATCCCCTTCTTCTCACAGGCAGACCCCGGCTGTGTCTAATCCCTGGGACCCAGAGGTGCATCCCATCTCCTTGGTGCAGATGTGGATCCTGGCCATGTTCTGGCTCCCTGGCACCAGCACCCTGTGTGCAGAGGCTTGTGGATGCAGGCACTGCCGAGGGGGTGGCCTGTCCCAGCTCCAGTGTAGATAGGTGGTGGCTTTGGGACTGGGCCACCCCCTGAGCATACCAGCTCTGAAGTCTAAATATAACCAGCTCGAAGATAAGCAATGGTTAGATTTCTGTTCCCAGCAGAACACGTACCAGAAGGGACAGAAAGAATCGTGATCAGCAGTTATAAATCCCCAAATAACAATAATAAACCCCCAGTATGATACAATGATCAGAGCACGCTTTTGTTTTCCATTCATCAGTCTTCTCCTGCAGGACCTGAAGATGTTACTATAGTCTCTTGTTTCTTAGTTCTGTTTAAATGGCAGTTGAAATCTATTATTTTTTTTTTTTAATTAGAATTCAAAAAGGTATGACCTACATGATAGCATTTTCCTGAAGACAGAAAGAAGGAAAGGGGGAGCGAACAGGGCCAGGAGTTCTCCCCGTGAGCAGTGATAAAATGCAGCAGCCATAAAAAGAGCTGCTAAAGACTGCCCTGTGACACTCAGGTTGGACACCTGCCCTAAGTGTCACAGGTACCTGTCCATGTTACCCACCCAGTGCAAGCTGGCTCTGATGCCCCCCTCTGCCTCCAGTACCGGCAACAGTTCCAGCTGTTTGGGACAGAGTGGCTGCAGCAGGCGGGGCCCTTGGTGATTCGGGAGGAGAGGAAGGCTGCTAAGGAAAGCCAACACAAAGAGAATGAGCAGACGCTGCTCTGCAGGGAGATTGCAGCAGCTCCCCCAGGCCCTTTCCCCATCGGTGCTGCCACTCGCTGGCAGCTGTCCTGGGGACTTCAGAAGGGAGCTGCTCAGGTATGTTTGCCAGCAGAGGTGAAGCAGTTTAAAGGCTCGCAGCAATAACACACATCCTGAAGAAAAAAAAAAAAAAAAAGTCCAGGCTCTTCCTTACCCTGAGGCAATTTTATTCTGAATCGTCATTTGTCTTGTGGCTCTTCCTAGAGTGCCATATCGCTGTGTCAGCCCTTCACAAGACTCCCGGGGCGTCGAGATTGTGCAGGATGGGCAGGATGAGGCATTTCCACGCAAGGACAACGCTGCCTTTCAGGGGGAAAAAAGTTAAAAGATGTGGGGTAGACGCAGTGTTGGAGCTAATTGTAACCCTGTCTTGTCCACAGCCTCAAGGAACTGCATAAGTACTCAGCATCTTCTTGGGCTGAGCAAACATCTAGCCCAGTTTTTTTTAGAGTGGCAGCTCTCTGCAATTCACTGTGATGATTCTGGCCAGTCTCAGTTTCATTTGCCACAGGCAAATTTGTTTTCTCTTGCTCGGGAACAACAGAGTTAACTGGTAATGACCTGCCAACTCCCACAAATCACAGGGCTGTGTATATAGGACAAACACATTCTGAAGGAGTTAAGGCAATGAACATTTTATTACTGCTACATTTTCTAGGAATTATCTGTAAATGCACAGGCAGTACACAATTCTGCTTTTGAAAATGTGTTTTGCTGTATGGCAGAGCACAGCTTTGCTTTTTGATTTCCAGGCTCTTGAACCAGAATAAACTACCCAAATTCCTTTTATTTAATATTTATTGAATCAGTATTCCTATCTCATTTTCCCTCTTAATTGGCTGCGTACTCGTTAAGTTATGGTGACAGGAAGTGACAGATGAAAATGACATGCAGTTTTTACATGTATTTTTCATCAGTGAAGCTCAAAATATTTTTAAATCATTAGCGCCATTTTACAGAAGAAATCCTGAAAGACAGGGCAGGAAATACTTCATCCAACAGGCACGGGGTGGAGCTGGAGCAGCCACTGCAGCTGCTGCTCCCCGTGCTGCTGCCCAACGGCTGACAAAATACATTTTGATTGATGAGAGAAACCGTAAGTACGTGTAAGAGTGCAACTGTAATGTTCAGCAATTACCTTGCTCCCTTCACAATAACAAAAACTTCCATGAATGTGTGAGATGGGACATATTTTAAAGGAGACAACAGGGAATCGTAGTTTTATAAACAGAGTTTTAAGGAATGCGCAGGATGTATTTGTTGTTCGTGGGTATTAGGGATCAAAACAACTCAAATGTTAATTTGTAGGGATAATTTTGTTTCCATTAACTCTGTCTTTCACACTCACTGGTTTGAGCTAAAACTTCTGGGTGTGGGGACAAGCGTATTGATTGGAGCGTGGCTCAGCCAAGCACTGAAGTACAAAGAGCCACACAAATTATAGACAGGCTCTCCAATCCACCCAGTTATTCTCCCTGGCAATTGCCAAGATTGTCCTCGAACAGAGCAGCGTTCCCTTCGTGTTTTGACTGGTCTCCCTGTAAAACACGCAGGTGTAGGCTTTCCACCGTTTTCCCCAAGGACACTATTTTGGGAGGTGAAATCTCCACGTCACACAGGTTTTCCTGCTGCTCTGCCAACACTTCCCATTCCTTAACAGGGCAAGTTCTTGTTCTCTTTGGTGCTGCCCCTCCGTGCCTCTACACCAGACACAGGCGTTTGGGCCCTGTCACCCGAGCCAGGCTTCCCAGATGCCTCCTGCCACATCAGGCCTGGGAACACTGCTTTTCCTCATCCTTCTGGTCCTGTACCAGCTGTGGCCTCCCCACCCGCTGCCATGCCCGCAGCAGGCAGCTCAGCCTGTCCAGTGGGGCCTCTTCCCCTCCTCCAGCTGCCCTGGGCACGGGGGATGTCCACACCACAGACTCATGGAATCACAGAATGGGTCAGGTTGGAAGGGACCACAGTGGGTCATCAGGGCCATGCCAGAGCATGTGACACAGGATTGCATCCAGAGGGTTCGGGAATATCTCCATAAAGGGAGATTCTACCCTCTGTTGACATTCCGTTCCAGCGCACGGTCACTCGTACCCGTGGGGGTTTTATTATTGTTATTTGGGGATTACAACTGCTGATCATGAGTCTTTTTGTCCTTTCTGGCACGTGTTCTGGTGGGCACCTTCCCCGCAGTGAGCTGTGCCGTGCCTGGAGGGCTCTGGGCTGTTCCCACAGGTGGCCTCTCTGCCACGGGAGTGCTGCGTGCCACGGGATTTCCCCTGACACCAGTTCTGAGAGGAGAGGGTGACGCTCTGCCGCCTGCTCAGGGCACACAGGAAGCGGTGAAAAGGGGAACCTCCTGCAGCCCGGAGGCCATCGCTGGGGGCTGGAAAATCCATTCTTTGCCAACGCCCTCCGTTCTTTGGACACAACAATCCCATGCTGCAGGCTGGGGACAGAGCGGTTGGAAATCCAGTTGGAAAAGGACCTGGGAGTGTTGGTCAACAGCCGGCTGAACATGAGCCAGAGTGTGCCCAGGTGGGCAAGAAGGCAATGGCACCTGGCTCGTATCAGGAATATGTGGCCAGCAGGACCAGGGCAGCGCTTGTCCCCCTGTACTTGGCACTGGTGAGGCCACATCTCAAATGCTGTGTCCAGTTCTGGACCCTCCAGTTCAGGAGGAACTTTTCGGTGCTGGAGTGAGCCCAGAGAATGAAACTGGTGAAGGGTCTGGAGCACATGTTTTATAAAGAGTAGCTGGGGGTGTTTAGCCTGGAGTAGAGGAGGCTCAGGGGAGACCTCACTGCTCTTTACAACTCCCTGAGAGGAGGGTGCGGCCGGGGGGGGGTCGGGCTCTGCTCCCAGGGAACAGCGACAGCAGGAGGGCACATAGTCTTAAACCCAGGGCACATAGTCTTAAACTGAGCCAGCTGAATGCTTAGGTTGGACTTCCGGAAAAACTTCTTCCCAGAAAGTGTGCTTAGACACAGAAAGGGGCTGCCCAGGGAGCCGGTGGAGGCGCTCAAGGAAAGAGTGGGCACGGCACTCGGTGCCCTGGCCTAGCTAACACGGTGGAGTGCGGGCACAGGCGGAGG
>VZTG01009991.1:254109-422376 GCA_013397845.1 Melanocharis versteri | reverse complement strand
AAGCGGCGGCCGCGGGAGGAGGCTTCGGGCCGGCCGAGCGCTCTAAGTGGGTCAAGAGCGCCGTAAGTGGGTCTTGTTTGTAGCCTTCCGTGCACTTGTTGCTCGTCAGGGCAGGGAAATCTGCTGCTGCGCCTGAAATCTTCTTGCAGAGGCAGTATGAATAGTAATTCCTCCGCTTGCACAATATGGGAACCTTTTTTTGCCAGCAGAGTGTTTTTGAGTACATATATCTATAAACACTGGAGTTACCAACAGTATTTGATATTACCAATCAAATATTTGATATTAGGGTAACCACAGTTTGGATATTCTCAAGTGGCATCTGAAGAAACTTTTTTAAAAGTTGTGGTTTTGGTTTTTTTTTCCCTGAGAGAATCAGGTATTCATCTCTTGTTTGCTTGGGATGAACAACAAAGACGTTTAAACATATGGTAATCGCCTGGAAGACAAAGAAGAGATGACAGCTGTTGGTCTTTGCTGGGGTTTTCAAGCAGTGTTAGTTTCTTTTTGTGTTTGTTAAGCCTTATAAGTCAGTTGATTTTGTGGTTTCAGTAGATGTGTGGGCATTTGTTTTGAGAAACCCATTAATATTAAATTATAACTTTTTTTTGTCATACGGGCTTTGTTGCTCTGCGTGTGTAAACTATCGTGCACTTGTCACATAGCAGAAAAGCTTTTAGATGTTACCCCTTGTTTAAAGAAACTTTGTGTTCTTCGTGCAGCACTGCAGTTTTTCAGGCACTTGAATTGTCTTGTATATTGCAGGCGTGTTGTGTATTTTTAACAATGGATCGAATTTTGTGAAACTGACCGGGCCCTCTGGGCAAACCCTTCTCGGCATAATCTGATTTCGAGAGTTGATGTCTCTGAGCGTAATTTAAACTCTTGTTTTCACTCCCTTGCTGTGGTCAGTGTTGGGGGGTATTGAATTTCTGGCTCTGGTCTTCACAGGTCTGTTCTAGAAGTCAGTGGAGAGCTGTGTGCTGCACAGCACTCTCAGCATTGTAAAAATCCTCAGATTTCAGAGGCCTTTTCTGTAGTATTTCAGTGTGGAGGTGCTTGTTTGCTGCAGAACCTTAGTGAGACTAACTCAGGTTTGTGGTAGCTGCTGTAACAGAGGAAAATACGTTTGTGATCGACAGAAGTAGGTGTTGTGTCACGGAATTATGGGTGCAGCACAATCATGAAACATGGCCAGTTTTCCTTGTTATCTTTGGCTATGACCTAGTCTTGTTTATAGGAGAAAGGAAGTTTGTGCTTTTGAGTTTGTTTTTTTCTTTTCCTGTAGGGTTGCCAGAGCCAGTTGCAGTTAAGAAGATTTCGTGCTGTGGTTCTGGCATTGTAGGGATAACTTATTAGTAATGTGTGAACTTCATCTGTTCTGTGACACTTAAACCTATATGAAGACTATAAGTGTGTGTTAGTAGGCAACTTAAAAGAAGGTCATTGTTGTGTTGGGAGTGTAAGATTAGTTGATAAAATACAGCAGTGATTCTCTTGTCCGAGCTGACAACTAAATATGGTTGTGAATAAGGTTGTTGGCAGCTTTGCTGCGAAAGCCATGGAGGATAGTTGCTAGTGTGCAAAACTGAATCAGAATAAATGATGGAGGAGCTAAAAGCTGCTTCCCAGCCCAGCCCAGGATTTCAAAATGATGCTTTCTGAGCGTAAATCAGATACGAAAACATAATGTGGTGTGAAGGACAAGAGTGTATTTCTGGCATACTTCTCAAAGCAGAACCTTTCATGGTGAAAATTTCTCCAACAGATTCTTATATATTCTATGTATATTGTCAAATACAGATTTGAAATGTGATGGCTATAGGAGCTCAAGTTGTCTTAAGGAGACAAGAGAGCTGGACCCGTGGGGCTTTCCATCACCCCCCTACCCCAGTCTTCACCCTGATGGAGTTGGATCAGTGCTGTTGAGCTGGTGACATCGCTACAAGTTTGTCCAAGTGGCAAGTGACCGGTGGTTTTGGCAATGTGGGTGAGGTTCGGACTGGAAGCCTGACTCCTGGACACAGGATTAGGAGGCTGGGCTTTGGAAAGCCTGTGCTTGCTCTAGGCAAGTGTTTCTGTAGATCTGTGATGAAGGAAAAGTAATGGGAATTGGCAGGGCATGTAATGCCAGTGATTTTAATGCTTGGATCTCTGCTGTTATATCTTCAGCTGCATGTTCAAGGAGCTGTGTCAAGCATTCATGGACGAAAGATACTCAACATTAGGCAATAATAATAAAAATTTTGCAAGTTGTACAGGATTTGGGGTTGCATAACCATATTGTCCAAGACACTGTGCAAAGCAACAAGGCTTGCTTTCATCAGTGGAGATGCTGTTTGTGCATGAGGAAAATCTTGATAAGGAAACTCCAGGAGGTTGTTGGATTATTATGCCATCAGCAATTCAAATCCTTGAACAGAAGTAGTTCTGAAATGGAAATAGCAGTTTTGAGTATTTATGATTTGAAAGTGTCTGTCTGAGTCATTCAGTGAATTTTCTGACAGACGTTGTTGGTAGATTAGAAAAGACGTTACACAAGATAATGGTGGTGATTATGAAAAAGTGTTTGGGACAGTGTTTAAGGGGAGGACTTATTTTAGACTGTATTGTTTTCTGATAGAACTTGTTTTAAATGCCTTATCTTTTTACAAGACATTGTATTTCAGCTGGTTGTGCTTAACATGGTGACTGTCTGCCTTTGCTTTTTAAAGCACTGTGTTTGTCAGGACAAGCTTAACAAAGAAACTGGTTTTCAAAAAGTAAGAATATGGAAACAAATAAGATACTAGTTCTGGTCCTTCAGGAAACTGATTTCCGAAAACATTTTGAACTTTCATTTGTTTATTTGAATACGATCCTGCTGCTAGAACATTTGACTTTTGAAGTAGGATGCTGCAGATCAGTGTGTAAACTAATAAGAAGCAGGAGGTGAGTTGTTTTCTGTATAGGAAACAGTTCCTGTTACAGAGCTTTGAAGAGAGCAACCTCCTGCCTTCTGTGTTGTGGAGTGAGAGATTTAGACTTTTACCATCATGTAGCTGTAAACCTGAACTTGCCCAATGGTTACATACGTTTTCTGGAAAGTTTGTCTCGATGGTTTGATGTAAAAATATGATCTTAGTCCAGTTTGACGATGAACCTCAAGGTTTCCTTTCAGGACAGGGTGACAGACTTTCTGTTTCCAGAGGGCTGCTCACCACGCTGGGATGTGGCAGCTGGTGTGGTGGTGAGCAGGCAGCCTCTCTCACAAAGGGAGGTGCCACACAGCTTGTGCTGTTGCTGCTTGGTTTGGGAAATAGCAAAGAACTTGAAGTGAGTTGGCAAAATTAAGGTGTTTAGAAATATGAAAAGCAAATATGATATGTCTAAGTAGCATTTTGCTTTCTGATTTAACATGATTACTCGTGTATTCTGGAGTTGTAGGTCTCTGCTGCTCTGTTGGTGGAGGAAAGGGTCTCTTTTTCTGCCCAGGCAGAATTCTTTGGACTTCTGTGAACTGCATGTGTGTCAGTGATTTTGGGACATCTCAGGGCTGTCTGGTGGTTAAATTGACTGCAGAAAGGCGTCTTCAAACGTATAGGTGGATGTAAATTTCACAGGACGCGTGATTGTCAGTGTAGAAAAATTTGCTGCATGGTTCAGATGGGTTTCAATAGCTGTGAAAATGCAGTGGAGTCTGCTGGGATGTGCCAGCTGCTGTGGAGCTCTGTGAACAGGACTAATTAGGCCCTTGTGAGAACAGAAAATCGTCAGGCACTATTTACAGGAGGAAAGTGTTGGAACAGGCAGAGCTGTAATCAGTGGCTCTGAGGTACCTTTAGACAGCAGTAGGCAAGAGAGCAGACAATTTACTCGCAGAATGGGCTGAAAGTCATATCTGCATACTCAGAGTGGGTATTTCAGTGTTCTGCCAGCACATCTGAGTGCATTGCAAACTTCTGTTGCGACTTGCTACGGGAAAGGCTCCTTCCTATTTTTGCCCTCTTTTGTTTTCTTCTTTCTGCTAGCATTTTGTCTCAAAATGCTGAACGTTCGTGTTTCTCACCTGATGGTGACACACAAGATATCATAATGTTACAGTGTTGCCTGCGTTTGAATAGGTCCTGTAGGAGTCTAGCTGCCTGCCGAAGGGAATGGTTGTTTTTCTAAGGGTATCTGTGATCATCTGCATGTATTCAAAGATAAGGTGTCACTAGGCTGCTTTATCACAAGTAACCAAAGCCATTTCTCATATCTGTTCATCCAGTTTTCCTCCTTCTCTTCTTAACCAAATTAAATGCTCTTTTTCCCCAATATGTTTGGTTCCATCTGCTTAGAGGGTTGCAGAGACTGCCATTCCTTGTTTGAAGCCAAGGTCAGTTGTGCTGCTCTGCTTGGGTCTAGAGGATGACAATTCATGTGCTGTGGAATATTTTAGGAGATCAGTGGATGTGTTAAGCAGTTCTGCAACTTCTCGGTAAGGTCTCACCTGATGGTGACACACATTCTCTATTTTCTCTCTAAAGCTGGTAGGGCTTTTCTCTATTTTAATGACAGCATTCTGGCGAGGTTCCTGTTTTAGCTCCTTACTGATGGATGTTTTTTGCTTGTCAAGTTTGATTTTTCTCAAAATGTTGTCATAGGTGTGTGTTAGTAAATTGAATGTTTATGGATATTGGAAAAACAGGCTGGAGGGAACGAGCCATGGGCCTTCCTGCTATATGAAATATTTTCTTCATGTAATTCTGCAGACTTCATTAAAGGCACTTATTTGTGCACCTTTGTTTCTTGTGGAAACTACTTGGTAGGTGATACTAGATTTTGGGAGGTATAACCGTGATAAGGACTTCAAGATCACTTATGTCTGTACATTGTTTTTTATAAATGCAGAACTTGTGATGGAAATGAGGTAGTCGAATAGAAGCAGTAAAAGCTGTCTTCTGAGAGCAAACACCAGCTCTGGCTACTTAGATTAAATCTGAATGGTAAAATTCCTTTAGCTGGTGGTAAAATTCCACAAGTTAATCTTTAACTCTTGCTTGTTCTAGAAACAAATGCGTGGCTCCCAGACAGCAGTGGGAGCTGTTTGAAAAAGCCGTGCGGGGCAAGGATAAGCGTAGCTGAGATTGACCATATCTCAGTCCTGAGAGTCCTGGCAGGCTGCTAGCTGCAGGGAAAGGGATTTCGGCATTTGGAGCAAGGAGCAAGGAAGTGGCTGGCTAGTGGGACTTGGGATGAAGAGTCACATGCCTTTGGGCATCTCTCAGCTGACAGCTTAGGTATGCTTTTGTCGTGAAGAGCGCTGCACTGCGTTTCCCGGTGGGCTGCTCCTGAGGTTCAGCAGTTGCCATTCCCTGGTGTACGCTGAAGGATTCGCTTTTTCTGTTTTCTTCCCTAATGCTTTCATTTACGTGTTGGTCTCCATGGCTGGTGGAATTTGTGGGCATGTATTACTTAGGCAAATGCGAAAGCTGTGGAGGTGACTTAGGGGTGGTGGAGTCTGGTGCTTTCAGACGTTATGAGATGCTACAGCCAATTTGCTCGTGAAGAACAATGTGCTTTGCAAATTGCATTAGTTTAAGAATTATTTGTGTGTCTGTGTATTCCCTAGAATGGCATATGGCATTTCAAGGCTGGTCAGAGCAATGTTCCGCTGTTCTCAATATTAATCTTTTAGGCAAATAGTTTTTTGTTTTAATGGAACATGACTGTAGAAATAAAAGTAAGAGCCTATTCATAATTTTTATTAAAGTAGCTCTGTGACAAAGTGCCAACTATTGGCTTTCTGCCTGCTGTACCTTCAGTGGGGAACAGAATGGATTATTTTCTGAGGTGAGTGTTCTGAGAGTTGAGAAAAGCATAACAAAGTCAACAAAAGCTTTACTTAGTGGTTTTCTGACCTTTACGTATTCCAAGCTAGAAGGAGGATGCTGAAAAAGGCCTGTGTCATGGTTATCTTAATGTCTATGGTTAAGTGCAACTGCTCTTTGACTTGCTGCTCTGTGACGTTTTAATTATTGGCAACCATGTGAAATCTGCTGCATTACAGAAATAGTTCAATAATAGATGTCTTATAAAAATCCTTTCCTTTTTACGAGCTTCACTAATGCAGGGAAGGAAGTTGCTAGGTAGCTTAGACTTGATTTGTAAGGTATTTCTCAAGTGGCAATTTTCAAATACATTTTTGAAGAGGAATACTAAATTTAAATATAGATACCATATTATTTAAATATAAATATATACCAATTATTTGTTCTCTTTTTAGATCATCCCCCAGAAACACAGAGTATAATTTGCTAAAGCCTCCTTTCTCTCTATTAGGATTTTTCATAGCTGTTTGTTTTGGCGTTCTTGTATCAACCAGGACTGTAAAGAAAGAAGGTCCGTAATAAAATGTTAAAACTTTCTGGGTTACAAAAGGAATCTTTGATTCAGTAGGGAGTGACTTGTTGCTAAAATAACTGAGGAGGTGTCTACTGGTTTTGGTTGCTTTGTCTGTAAAACTCTTCTAATTTGGCCTTGAACCTATGCTCTAGAGTTTAAGGGTAGGGTGTATTCTGCCTTGAAGGCAAAGTCGATTTCCAGTTAAGCTTGTCCTTGATGGACAGCAGGAGAAGCTGACCAAGTTTCAGAGCCCTGGCATAAATGTTTGTGTCCCAAACATGCAGGCAGCGCGTGATGCTGTTGAAAATGCCAGTTGTGTCAACTGATCTGGAAGGACTCCAGGGTACGGGTCAGCGTGGGGAAAGGGAGGTGATGTACAAGGCTGTCGGAGATGATACTCCACCATCTGAAATCCTCAGATAAGGTCCGGGCTGATGTAGCAGTACAGCTCTGCAGGACTGTGAGTAACCAGGGCACGCGTTGGGTTGGGAGCAGCAGAGCCTTAAGATGCTGTTGGAAGGGTGGTACAAGATGCTCTCAAAGCACATTAATTTGTCATTCCTTCGTGTAAGCCCTTTCCAGCTGACTTTTTCTGGATCGGTTAACTGGATCAAACAGCCCCTTGTTACACATCACAGTCAGGTCATTGTGAGAAACAAAGCATGATCGCAGAACCCATGACTGTTTTCCTCTGAAAACTCATGTCTTGGCTCTGCTTCAATAGTTCATTATTATACAAGTGCCTGAGGGCTTATCTGCCTGCAAGACTCACATGAGTGCTTTCTGTAGGCTAAGGCCATCCTTGAAAAGGCACAATTCCACATTCCTGTTCTTTTAGCAGTAAGTGTGATGTGTCCAGTAGTTCTTGCACCACCACCCGAAATCGCATCACATTTTGGGAGACCATCACATGTAGACATTAAAACTTCCTTAAAGCTCAGTGCTTCCTTCTTGAACATCCTGTTTTGAGGTAACACTTTCTCGTTTCAAGCCGAAGGGACTCGTGAATTGGACAGTAATGGAAGCAATGTCTTTGTAATAAATGGACGGTTCGTAAGCATGTTATTTGTTACAACATTCAGAGTCACAGGTAACAGTGGCGGTATTTGGGGTTGACCAAAGCATAGTTGCATAATTCCTGTCGTAGAATGACATTTAGTCATGCTAATGATGGAGCAATTGAGAATTACCGGCACTTAAAGTTAATTACTAGGCAAACATAAAAAGGAAAGGTGGGGAATATACTCATTACTGCTGCTTGCATCCGAGACTGCTTCTTCAGGGGCTGTGACAGGTAATAATAACCAGTACCAATATGTTGTGCTGATTGTGGTGATCCAGTTGCTAAGCAAACATGCAGGATGTGTATGTTAAAACGGCTTCTCTTCAGGGATTGCCCAGCAGTCTTTATTCATCTTTGAACTTTTGATTTGTTTGCACTGAAATCTTGGATCGTCTGGTAAGTTGTCTAGAGAATTGATTATATTAGGAAGCAAGTGGTCTGCTGGTGAAAACCAGTTCTGCTTTCTGTTGGAAATGTTGAATAAGGAAGCCATGAAGCTGGGGAGGTTTTAAACTGTTGGATGTAAGGCTTTGTATAGAAATATTACCAGCACTTACTGTACATAATGTAGTGTGTGTAGTGTTGGAGCCAGATTTTCTGTCTTGTGTACTACTTGCCGTATGGATGAAGTAGGTTGTATAAATTACGAGCCTTCCCTCCTCCACTGGAGTGCAGTGAATGTCAGATTGAAGCTGTCACGCTGGTGCTTTACAACTCCAGCCACACAGGATCCTAAGATAAACTCAACCTTCATTTAGGGGAATTTTTAGGCTTTAACAACATGCCATGAAGTGAAGCAGAGAAAAAGGAAGTGGATTGCAGGAAAAGTCTTCTGTGTTTCTTGCTGCTTTCATGCTGTAGTATTTATGTCATAGAGGATCTCTCCCAAGCTCTGATTTCAAACTCCCATGTGGACCAAAAGCAACATTTTATGTGGCTTGACAAAGATCCCTTTTCACTAGCTTCAAGTGACCTGAGGCAGATTAACATGCAGATTAATGTATTTGACAATAATAAATCAGCTCTAAGAAGTACTGAGGCAGAGATTTGTTTGGCAGAGAGCTTGGATAAGGTATGGTATCTGGAGTTAAGCTGAACATTTTGTAGAGGATGATGTAGTGGAGATGTTTGAAAATTTCCTGCATTCCTTGGTTTTGCGCTGATGCATCTTTAGGCAATTTAGCTGTAACTGTGTGGAGTTTAAGTCAAAGCTACCTGGGTGAGTGAGCCTACAAAAATGGAAGGATGTTAATTTAGATGAATGCATGCATTTTGTCATCCAATATGATGTAAATGTTTACAAGCTGCTGCACAGGACGCATACTCTTTGGATTTTTCCCCTCTCTATGTAAATTTATTATCTAATTTTTGGTTTTCTGGGAGAAACAGCCTTCATGTTGATTACACATCTTTTTTGTAGGAATCTTGGACTGTAACCTTCCCAGACTTGAATACAAACATCAAGAACCAGTGAGGAATTTGAGGTGAGAGAAATTGATGTGTGCTCCCTCATATGTAGCACAGCTGTTTGTCAGAGAGCAGGAACAAATTAGAGTCAGGAATACTTGGTGTGTTGGGGGAAATCATTGCAGAGGTTAAGATAAGTGCTGCGTGTTACTCCATGTGGAAGGTAACAGGATCTGTTTGTTTCATTGTTCTATGTTGTATTTCTCAGAAATGAGGCTTACAAGAAATTTGAATGTTTCTGTAACAAGGTGACTGTGTGGCCAGCGGGGCTTCCAAACTGGAGTTGGTTGTTGAGGTGAGGTGCAGGAGAATTTAAACCAGTCAGGACTGGAAGATGTCATTCTTTTCTCCTTCAGGAGGAAAACTGTAGCAGTGAATCAAGTAATTAATCGGATTGAGGTTTTTTAAAGGGCTTATTTTGGTTTTTTTCAGTTTTGTGAGTTTGAGGGGTTTTTTTTTTGTATGGGGTGGGGTTTTTTGGTTAGTTTTTTCTTTTCCATTTGCACTTACTGTTCTGACTTTTGTCGGTGGAAATCAGTGACATCGAATTGCTGTGCGACAGTTTAAACACCATCCCTGAAAGAAGTTAAAAATCATAGTTAACAGATTTTATCTAATCTGTATGTAAGAACAAAAATTGTGGCACACTGAGTATTTTGATTTCTTTAAGTCTCTGGAAAAAAGCGAGTAAATTTCATCGAAACTTGAAATTCCAGGAGAGCTATAACACAAACTAGTGAAACTACCTCTGGCTCATGATTCTGCCTTCATTGTGGAGTTGCTGCTTAGGCTTCTGCCCCTTGAGACTCTCTGAACACTCTCTTGTGTGTAATCCAAGCAGGCTGTGAGATACCCACCCGTGTGCGTCCAAGCCCAGCTGCTGAAACATCTTTATGTTCTTGTGCTTCACTTGCTCAGCTTTCTTGCGCCTGTGTGTCAGCCATGCACAAAGTGACAAGAGCTCCCAGAAGCAGAGAGACCAAAAGCTGTGGGCTGGTGGTGCTCAGCAGGTTCTGTGTGTCCCTGGTGCTGAGGTGCTGGGCAGTGTGGGAGTTGTGCCCTGGCCGTGTTCATGGCATGTTCACAGCATGATTCACTGACATGTCCCTGGCTGAGGATGAAATCCTGACACGTGTGTGCCAAATGTGCCATGTTGCAGCGCCTCTAACTGAGCCTTTGGCTGTGCTCTGTCCCTGACCTTTCTGGTTGTACCCTTTGAGTCTGAAGCCTGGCCAAGCTGCAGGACCACCCACCAGTCCCAGCCAAGCTGACCATTCAGGGGAGAAGGAAGAAACTTGGCAGCCGTAGGGTTTTTCTGTCCCCTTGTCCTCTTATGTAAGTCACTGGCCAGAGCCTCTCCGGGTAGTGCCTGCTGGCTTCTTGGATGCCTTTGGGGAGCTGTTGGTATTCTTAGGGTGCTTTGCCTGGTGTTCCCAGGAAATTTTCTGTTTCAGCCCTCATCCTTTCTTCTACAGAGTTTTTCGTTTTCTGTCTCATTATAATTTGACTTCCTCCCTGTTTTATTTTTTTTTCTTTACATTAGGCCCTTCGCTGTCCTTCCTCAGAGAGAGCTCTTTCAGTGAGTTTTCAGTGAGGATGTCCATTCCCCAAGGAAGAAAATAACTTCAGACCATGATTGTGCAAGCTAGATATCATAAACGTGCACTGGTATTCAGGGGCTTCTTGAGCTAAAGGTGGCTTCATGTGCTTAATACCCTTTGATGGATTTACCTTGTATGTTTGTTCATTTTCCCTGTGAATCCTCATCCTGTAGCAAAAAGTTCCAAGGTTTACCTATTGCTGTGTCAAAAACGAATTTTTTGTGTTTAAAGTCGCCCAACCTGATCTGCTAACTCTGTGTGACCTTACCTTGGTTGATGGGCAGTGGTTAGTATCTTCACTTTTTCTCGTTGTTGTTTGAGGTGGTGCTGTTGTAGACATGAAGATTAGGAAATCTTGTGCTGTGTTAAAATCTTAACTGCAGTTTTGAGTGGTCACCTCTGGTTTTACATAAAACTTTGTTTCCTATCACAAAGGAAACCTTCTCTCAAGTAATTTAGTAAACGTGTAAAATGTGATGCAAAACTTACAAACTGTTATAGATTAACTAGCACACATTAAAAATAGATATTGGATTTTGTATTTCATAAGTTCAAGGCTTGTTTTACTTCTTACTTGTTTACTTAGCCACGGCTGCTTGCTTATCTGCATAGGTCAGGACCTGCCTGGTTATCTGGGCAGGTCGACGGTCCTCCAAGGTTTTCCTTCTGCTTTTTCTAATGTATTAAATTCACAGCACTGGTTATTGACTTTCCTTAGGATTTACAGCCTGTCAGTGTCTCCTTTTTTTCCAAAATCACATCTGCCACTACTGTGCTGTCAATACTGGAAGAGCCTTTCGTGCTTTCCACAGTGACGTACCTGGGGATCCTGGGTGAGGCGGTGTGTTTGCTCTGTTCAGAGCTGACCCCCTGTATGGAGATCTCAGCCAGAGAACTCAGCTGAGTACATCTCTGGCATACAGATTAGTGGCTGGCTTTATTCGTAGCACTCAGCCTCTGCTGAGGAACTTGGCCTGTGTCTTCTGCCTGTCTGTGCACACCAGGTGAATCTAAAGAGCTCTGCTGCATCTCGGTCACAGCCATGGACATGGCAGTTTGTCTTCACATCAAAATTACATTAGATAGCTTATTTTTCTTATGGAGAAATAACAAACTTGTCCTAGAATGAGATGCTATATTTGCTGACTCCATTGACAGTAGGTGTTGTGTCAGCCTAAGGTTTTTTTTTCTTCTTTCCAGAGCAGTTTATCTGTGTAGTTCTAAATGTATTAACAGCCCTTACAGATGCAGTTGGGCTAGGGCAAGAATACCTTCAGTAAGTATTTGAAAACTAGGACAAATAACTATTCAGTAGTTTGCTGACCCACTTCTTGCTTTCTGCTCGTGTTCCTCCTGTCTGGGCCCTTGTCCAGGAAATCAACTGAAATTCCTACCCTTCCTACTCTGAAGATCGTGAATGCTTATCGACTTGGCCATGTTTCCTTCTTGTTCTTAGGGTTCCTTAAAGGAATGGAGTGTCTCCTGTGATATCTAGAGATTCTTTCTGCCAACAGAAAGCACGGACAGCGAGTGCCTGGCTCACTGTTCAGTGTTTAGGTGCTGTTATAGGAGCCTGTATTCGTGTGTGAAAGGCCTCTGGGTACAAAACGGCACTGACAGCTCACCCCAGCAGAGTTCCCTCTCTGGGCAGAGAATGTTACCAGTTCAGGCGGCCCATTTTGTTGCTCTTCCTGGGGCTGCTTCAGGCCTTGTTATTCTATTGTAATTTTCCTGTAACACTTGAAAGACAACAATGGATGGAGTCCTGCATTCCTTCTCCTTTGTTGTTATGTTCTTGTTTATGGTCAAAGAGGAAGTACCCCTTGTCCCATGTGTCTGTTATAAAAGTAACATGCATGCAAGTAAGGCCAAGAATTTATTGTTGGTACAATGGAAATCTTAACAATGTGACTCAATTTTTCTTTAGGAATGTCTGACTAATGATTCTGAGAAGAACGTGGCAGTTGCGTACACGAAAATGTTGCCAAACGCAGCTAAAATTGTAACACATGGACTTTTTGGGTTCTGTCCTTTCTCTGTGATTTGTTTTCACCCTTCCATTGCTGCTCTGGGTCTTGAGGTCAGCAGCTTTGGGCTGCTGGAGAGAATAACGGAGGTTGTCAGCCCTAGGAGTCATTTGTTGGGAGGAGTATGATGTTGGTGTTGCCTGTTTCTTCCTCCTCCCTCCAGGATCGATTTGAGTTTCCTTGGTGTCTTTGCTAATATGCTTTTATTCCTCTTTTCTTTCTTCGTTGGTCTAAATCTCCAGGTTATCTCTGAATTTACTATGTATGGTGCCCTTTATGTACGTTAGTTACAATTTCTTTGTTACCCCTAAAGCCAGGTTCATCCAGCTGCAGGTCTGCATTTTGCAGCTGTGCATTAATGAGTTCTTTAGCTGTGGGGTCTCCTGGTGGCAGGGCTGTGTCCTGTCTCGTATCCCATGCCTGTACTCCTGTGTACTGCATCCTGCCTCTCCACTGGTGTCATGCTAAGCCAGTATTTCTCAACATCACTGTGAATTCCTCTTTCTCTGGAGTATCACTAGAGGTTATATCCCACCAAAGTAAGCAAAAGTAAATGGCATCTGGGCGGTTAGAAAAGCTGCTGTCACAGCTGAACTGCATAAAAGCTGAGGTTCTGAGAGGAAGCCTGATAAACCTCAGTCCTGGCCTTGTGGCTTGATAGGGAGCACGTGGGCTCCTGCTGGCACTGGCACTGCTGCATTCACAGGGCTGCCTGGTTATGATTTTCCCCTCATTTCATGTCCCCAGACCCCTGCATGTCACTTGCAAGTCTAGGAAGGGTGTTGTAGACCCTCTGATGAATCCAGGCTCTTGAGCAGGAGTAAATGATCCTGGAGGAATCCTGCCTTTTCTGTCTTACCTTGCCTTGTGGGGAGCTGTGTAGGTGTGAGGGTAGCCAGTAGTGCTTAACTGTGATGTACATCCATCATTGCTTGCTGGAAATGCTTCACATGATGCTGTGTTTTCTTTTGTGAGTTTCATAATTAGAGCAAATGCTATGTTCTACCCATGATTAAGGCAACCTGCATGTCTAACTTAAACTTTTTCTGTTTATGTGAAATTAAACCTTTAGTCCTGTTTTGCAATAAGAGATTTTCGTAAGTGTAAACAGTATGTCTGTTTCCCTTGAGGAATTTTTTGCTTAATCTGCTGTTGTTGGTATTTTATGTTGTAAATTATCTTCTGTAAGTAGTTTGACATAAAAAAATAATCCTTATTTTCCTGTAATGGTGCTGATTGTCATTAATCCAATGTTACACCCAGTCCTCGTTGTACTTAGCAAGCAGTGTAGCTCTGTTACCAAAGGGTGGATGGCAATTACATGCTTCAAAGTAGGGACATGATATTTTTTTCACTGAAAGTATCTAGAAGGTAAGTGCTCCTCATTGCCCAGCTCATTTACAGTGGTTTTTTTCTCAAGTCCACTGTGTGTCTGGGGGGCTTTTCTGGTTTTGAGGGGTTTTTTTTGAGCTGAAAGAGATGTGGATCACACCCCCACAGCCTATCCCAAAATGGTTGTCTGAATGCACCAATAAGTGGTGTTTAGTCATGGCAAACATCTAATGTGTATATTCACAAAATGCTTCCTGATTACTTGTAAATTAACATGAAGCATGTTTACGATCTTAAACTGTTTCAAACGTAGAATTTACACTGGGATAGCTGTGCTGGTTAGACCACAGACTGCAGCCAAAACCTCTGTGGGGAACGCAGTGGTACTAGCAGAAAGTATTTTGGTCAAACAAACCACAGCAAGATGACATTTTGTGTGAGTGTCTTGGTCTAGGACCTGCAGATGTGTTTTGACTTCAAGCTACAGCCCTACTTCATTTTAGCAGTATTCTCATACGTAGACTGTGGGTGTTTTGAAATCTCTCCTTAGTCATAGGACAGTAGAAAGTAAAAGATTAACTTAACATTTCTGCTTTTAAATTGCATCAGTGATGTCTTACGATATCAGTGTCCTTGGTCTTGTTCCAGAATTCAAGATGATTTTGAATTATGTTACCAGGAAAGAAATTTGTATCTGAAGGAATGGCACTAAATGTTCACATCAGCTTTTCCTAATTCTCAACAATATTTGTCTTTTAAAACCAAAATTATTCTCTGGCTGTTGCATTAAGGAAGTGAAGTAATTAATAAGTAGGTTTACCTGGTCTTACGTGGAACTTCAGCCACTTGACTAAATCTGCTTCTCATTGGCATAAATCAAATGCAGTCTAGTTACGGTGGATCTGCCTCTTTTCCTTGAATTTTGGTGCTTAAGAAAGAATCTGAAAGATGATGCACCACTTTTTTGATCCTAGACTGATACAATTCTGTGGATGTGGATGTTATTTCTACAGTGTTCTTGTAGCATTTTTGCTACGGAAAAGTAGCAAATTTTTAGTTGTCTGGCTTGGGGCAAAACAACATTATGGCTTTTGAGGACAGGGGTATGTGCTGCTTTCAGCTGAAGAAATGCCATTGCTGAGGGCAAGTGAAGCAGTAACTTTGCTTTGTTCTTATTTTTTTACTGATATGGGAATGCAGACATTTTGTAGACCAAACGTGTCGGCCACAAAACAAAACACTGATGAGCGAGCTCACGACCTCGTGAGTAAAGCTTATCAAGGTGATCAGTGAAACTAGAGAGCAGGTGCTTCCAAAAACTGGGAAGAGTGTCAGCTTTTTACAGCCTGGCCTCTGAATCCCATGGGCTCTATTAATTAGTGACCTTGGTGAGGTGTCTGGTGTGCTGTGCCAGGTGTGGTCTGCCCTTAGTCAACAAGTCATAATAAAGGCCATGGTGTCTATAACAGTTAAAGGTTAGGGCCAACAGGTATCTGCCAGTTTTTCCTAGGCTGGGAAAACACTGCCTATAATATATATATATAGAGTTAAATCTTTGGGGGTGCCCTTTGCCACGTTGTCCACGCTGGTTCAGTTCATGTGTCTGACAGCACTGGCGTCTTTTGTGGCAGATGATGATCTCATTCCCCTCTCCTTGTTAATGTTTTCCCACAGTCACCTGGAAGGGCTTGTGGCAAGCATCAGGGTGCCTCTGGGGTGGGCAGCTGTGAGAAGTGGAGCTGTTCATTGCCCAAACAGGGGAAAGAGGAGCTGCCCCCTCTGGGCAGCAGCCAGGCCTTAGATCTGCGCAGTGATGGCATCTAAATAAAGAGGTGTCCAAAAGCACATTAGGCAGCTGTCCTAATGGCTTGCTGCTGGAAGTTTGCGGCCTGAAACGTGCATATTCCTCTTTGGTTTTGAAAGCAGGGCTGCAGTGTTTGTTTGTGTTCGATTGCTTCAGGCCTTGGAGCATTTTCATGAGCTGTGAAAGATCTTGATTCAGTTTTTAGAGGTGTAAACTCAGGTTTCCTAGGAGGAAGGGTAGGGGTATGCTTGCCTCTGGATTGCTGCTATCTTGGTGCCCTTTACATTCCCATGCCAAGATTCTCTCTGTAGAGGGCTTAAAGCAATGTAGCCCCAGTTTCGTGGTCTAGCTCTGGATTTTAGTGCCTGCTCCCAATGCTTTGGTGTCTTCATCTTCACCCAACAGTTCTGTGAATCGCTTGAGGCAGTAGCTAAAAGTATGTATTCTGAGTTTTCACTTAAGAGGAAAGTGATGATTAATTTCAGTCTTTCACTTTTAGACAGTCTGTGATCCCAAGTGTTACTAACATAAAAGAACTGCATCTTTTTGTTGTTGGCAGCCATGAAGCAAGTTGGTGTGAGTTGCATGCCACAGAAATAAAATCATAAAAGGGCAAAAGATGGGTTGTTCTCACTTGGAGAAACAGAGCCATTTAATGAAAAATGAACCAAAAGCAAGTTTTCCAGGTTTGGGCTGTGGATATCTGTGGAATGTAATATGAAAAGAACTTGAACTTCCGTTCTTAGTTTTGTATGGCTTTTGTGACAATTGACTTGGTTTTGGTTTATTGAAGAGTAGAACTGATTTACAGCAGTCATCCAGTCTGTAAGGCCCGGACATTGTGCTCTGGGGGTGGGCCAACCTCTGACATAACTCTTAACCCAGTTAAAAAACTGGGGTCCAATTTGCAGTACAAATTGGACAAATGTTGTAACAATGTAACGGGATCGTCTGAAATGGAAGCATTTCGATAATGCAGGCAGGCTGCTGGCTTGCTCCCTTTCTTTGGATCCGAATGCATCAGAATGTGCTTGATTGTTTGCCTCTGCAGCCTGCTGTGAAATAGCTCAGGCTGAAGCGTCCAGTGACAGTTTACAAGTTACAAAGACAGCTTTTTGGCCACTGACCCTCTGCGGGAGTCTAATCTTTGTTTTGTAGATGCCTCTTTATCTAGGGAAATTACATCAAGAGAAGAGGTGTTGAATTACTTCCTCATTGTTCCTCATTGTTAAAGATGACCTCCAAAGAATTTTTACAGGCTGATTCGTCCTTTTCCTTTAGGGTACATTGAGAAAACAAAGTCTTCTGTGAGAATTTCCTTCTCCTCCCATTCATACATACCCTTGTTTGCTTTGTTTTTGACTGTAGCTTTAGAGAATATTTGGAATGTTAACTGTGAATGTTTAACTCCTGAATTGAAAAAGACAGCTCAGTCGTTGAAAGACTGTTAAATAAAAAAAAAAGATGAAAGTCCTTTATACTATTTGTGAGGGACTTCTTGTGCCAGAACCTCCCTACCAGAAGATAGCAGTAGAAATGCAATGTGCCGAGAAACACTAAATGAAATGCAATTATCTTATTTCACTCAAGGTTGCCAGAATCAACTGTTTCATGGGCACAGAATTTCCCATCACCCTGTACAGGCTGTGTTCGTATCCCAGTCAGTCTGTCCATGGGTTGTAGTGGAAGTGCTCTGCCATTTGTACCTGTGCTGACAGTTCTGGGAGTGGAATTGTGCCTGTTCTGCTGCTCAGGCCTTGCCCAAACAGCCTGGGATTTGGTGAAGTCTTGCTGTTCAGCTTTGCTGTTCCACTGGCGTGGTTGTGGCTGTCATGGCACATGGACACGGCCAAGGCAGAGTTTGTAGGCTGATACAGCACCTCTTACAAGATTTTTCAGGCACTCAAGCCCTTCATTAAACATTAAGCAGTAATGAGTGTTCTGAGAAATGTGTAGCCCGAAATTTTCATGATGATCTTTTTGCTCTTTTGATAACTTCAGTTCTGTTGGGGGAATGAGCCAATCTTAGGAAGAATCATGCACTGTATATACATTGTTGATGCTGCTTTAATGGATGCTTTGGAAGAGGATTAGCAAGGAAGGAGCATACAGTGAGTGCCATTGCCACCTGAACAGGAAAGTGTCTGCCAGTAAGGCAGTTGAGAGGGGATTGTCGGGAGAAGCAATTTTCATTCTTCTTCCAAATGCCAGCTACAGACAGAATGAAATACCTTTTGAGGCTCATTCTTGTGCTGCTTACAGGAAAGAGCATACTGACAAGAGTGGAATACTGGAGAGATTACTTTGCTTAGGGGTAGTGGGAGGTAGTCTGACCATCCGGAACTGTGTTTTATCCTAAAAAGGGAGTGACAGATCTTTTAAATGTAATGACAAGCACTACCGTTAATGTGTTTTCTTTGTTTTACTGCCATGTGTCATCGTTTAGCTTGGGCAGTAAATCAGTCCCTGTGCCAGGTGAACTCTGGGAGGTTGGAGGGCTGTAGTGCTTATCCTAGGGAGTGTCCTACGGAGAATAATAGCATTACCCCGTGGTGCTTAAGTTTGTGTAACGTGTCTTTCCGTATCATCTTTAGGAGTGCAGCAGCGTCCTGAATACGCTGTAGTTGTGGGTATTGACTCCGGTGACATTGCACAACTGCAGTGAATGCTGAAATGATGCTGCCTTCTAGTTCTGTTTGGCAGGGCTGAGCCTCAAACTGGCACTGCCTGTCCTCCCGTGGGCTTGGCTGCTGCTGACCCGGCGTGGAGGGAGCAGCTGAGGCTGCTCTAGGGCTGTGTGGCAAGGCAGCAGCACATGGACTTCGTTAAAGGAGGGCCTCATTTTGTGTTTATGGGCTGAGTCCAGAACTCTTCTTGCATTAAACTGCTAAGTCCTTTCTAAAAGCTGATGGAGCATTTAGAAGTTTTCTGTGTTGAAAAACCCAACAGACCAAACCCTGTAGATGCTTTTCTCAGCTTATTTTAAGCGCAGCAGGAGCTCACTGATTCATCTACATGCTGATATTATGTATGCAATCATTAAGTAGATTTTAAGTCATAATGGCAACTTCCTCTTTAAATGGAAGCTAATTTTAATGAAACCTTCAATTTGCGTGCTACAAAAAATGTTGAAGGACTTCATTTATGAGATTTATAATCTCAATGAAACACAAAACGATATTTTGCAAGACCTCAAGTGTTCTATAGCTTTCCTTTTTCTAGTTTTTGTTTTTGTGAACTGTGCAGTCTTAGGATGGGGCAATAAGTCTCCTCACAATGGTTTAACCATCATCTTCTGGTTAGATGCTACTGACCGCACTTAGACTTCGTAATTTCTTAAGAAAAGGTCGTCTTCCATGGAAGTGTGAGTCATAGAAACTTTATAATCGAACCCAAAGACCACCTATGCCTTTCCTGTTCATAATCTTCACTGCTTTCTTTCACTTGTGAACAAATATTTCAGGCTGTTAGCACTTCTCTGCTGGCACCTTCCTGTTGCATCCAGTCATGTACTTCTTGCTACTGTAGTACATTTTTAAAAAGAGCTGAAACCCAGTAGTGATGCTTTTGGATTAGTGTTTATCTCGCTTACCTTTGCATGCTCATTTAGGGCAAGCATATTTAGCACTAAGAGGATCCTGCATGAGTGACGTGGAAACATCTTAGTTCACTGAACAATCCCACTGTAATTTCAAGAAACAACAACTTCTATTTCTGCAGAGCTCTGAAGATCAGCTCTACTGCTGAATGCAAATCTGACTCGCTGGAGGTGAAACGCATCTTTTATTTTTAACCTTAGTGAATGCTTGGCAGCGAGTGCTGGTGAAGTAAATCCTCAAGGCCTGATGTAAAACTCTCTTGGCATTCCTGTATCTTCTTGTATTGGAAGAGCCTTTCGCAAGCATCGTGGCCAAATGTGGTTCAGCCTGTTGAGTGGTTGCACTGTGTCCCAGAGCATTGCTCCCACAGTGTCAGAGGTGATGTAAGGACAGGCCATTAGGCAATGTAGGTGGGAATGCAGCACACGGTGGCAATGCTATTGCTTAAATCTGGCAGAAAGAAGAACCAGTAAAACTTGCTGGTTAAACGTCTCATGAAATTGCCCAATCTGTGGAACTAACTAGGGCTGTTTCTACTGACTACCTGTTGGAAAAGTGTGGAATAGCAGGTGGGGGGGGGTGTGCCTGTGTGTAACTGTTGTTTATAAACAGCTACTCTGCTTATTTGCTTTTTTCTGGTTTTAGCTACAGCTTCAAATTGGTTCAGTGGACTTGTTGTGGTCTAACCCCAGTGGGCAGCTAAGCCCCACACGGCTGCTTGCTCACTCTGCCCCAGTGGGATGGGGGAGACAATCCTAAGAGTAAAAGAGAGAACCTGTGGGTTCAGATAAAGACAGTTCAGTAAGTAAAGCAAAAGTTGTGGATACAAGCAAAGCAAACCAAGGAATTCATTCACCACTTCCCATGGGCAGGCAGGTGTTCAGCTATCCCAGCCAAAACCAGCATAATACTGTACTGAAATTGTCTCTTATAGGTTGCCTTTTAAATTAAGATGCCCATTAGCTTCTTTTCAAACTGTAGTTGTTGTTGCATACTCTTTTCTTTCTCACATCAGTTTTGCCAAATGGCAGTGTGATTATGTCTTCATGTTTCTCGCATAAAAATAGAATTGTGAATTGGCTGCTTGGAATACGACAAAAACAGTCAAGATTTCAGTTCTGTGGCTTTCTAAATATTTGTTCCTGCTCTTAAAATCTACTTGCTCAACTTCTTCACTGAGCTTCCTGTGTGATGTAGCTAAACCTCATCTTAATTCTCCTGTGACTCTGGTGTTTACCGAGTAAACAGCTGTGGCCGTTTTAGATGTTGCTTCTCAGATGGAGGTTGCTGACCCTGTGGTGGAGGTAGCAGCAAGGTGGGGATGCCATCTGCTCTGCTGTCAGATTGTCACCTCGCCATCCTGGGTGATTAAAGCACTGTGCCATACTGAACTCGGACAACTTGAGGTATCGTTTAGTTCTGCAGAGTCTGTTACCTGCTCATTAGCAGCTCTCTCCTCTGAGGATTGCCAGGCAGCTGAGGGGATATAATATTACAAACAGCTGCAGCAAAATTAACTATAGCCCATTTGTCACAGCTGAGAATTATCTTGCAGTGATCATATGTAAATGAAATGAGTTCCTGTAAGGACAGAATACATTATTTATTGGCTTTTTGGAGGTGACATTTTATTACAAAACTGCCAATATCAATTCCCCATCTTATATTTTTAATTTTCCCTCCTACATTATGGCAAATTTCAGCATCTTTTATTGGGCACTAAAATTCCAATTTAATTATGCATACTGGCAAGTTAAAACTTGTTAGATGGGTTGTCTTAATGTTATGTGTCAGTCACATCAGAGCACTTGGGTGCTACAGTAATAAGAATGACACCAGGTGATTAGTGCAAAACGAATAGATTGTCATTCAGAGTGATTCTGAAGCCTCAGCTGTGGCTTCATTCTCATAATACATTCTGATGCTTTCTGGCACTCAGATTGCAAAGTTCTCTGGAGGTTGTGCCTGCCGAGGCTCCCAGTGTCAAACAGGTCTCTCTGAACTGGCTGCTGAAGTGACACCACACAGTGAGGTACAGATCAAATGGGTAACCAGTAATACTCTTGGATGAGGGCTCAGATGAACAGTTGTCATCAGTTTTCTGCAAATTTGATCAAGTCTTCAGCATTTTGAGTCACATTTACTCTGAATCCTTTTTGCAGTATTGTAAGTGTAAAATATGATATTTTTTTCTGAGTAGAAATCACGGTTATTGTTTTCTCGGGAATTTCCCTGTTTCTGATCGCTCTGATGGAATGAACAGTGTTTCAATTTGTCTGCTCTAATTCCTTGCACAAGTAAAGGTACAAGCCCATTCCTGGCAGTGATTGTGACCATGTTAATTTAAGCAAGGGAAGCATAATCACTCCGTGTGCTACTGCCCTCCTTGCAGTCCGTCTAAAATTAGTTGCTGCTTGAGCTCTGCTTGAGCTTTCCTTGATTGCTATTACCAGTACTTAACGTCCTAGTTTTGGTGAAACCTAGTCTGGATGATCAAGCTTGGGTATGAGCTTCATACCTGCAAAAATACAGTAATTATGGAGTACCCGTGGTAAGTAGCTCATTTCGAAACAGTATTAACAGCCTGGTGCTTGCAACTTTGCAGAAATAATTCATAAAAATTTGCTGTGGTTTTGTAGATATACCGTTTCACGAAGCTCACTATCCTATCATCTTTCAAAGTTGTGTTTAACTTGTGTTAGGGTATGAAACTGTTAGTGGTCTCAAGATGAGAATTCATTATCCAGCAGTGGAGAAATCTGTAATTGATCCTGTGGGAGTTCGGGCACATATAAAAGCAGTTGTCGTAGCTGTTTGGTAGCTTGTGAGCAAGCTCTCCTTCCAGCCAACTTTTGCACTCTTCTTTTTAACTTCAGCTGAGTTACACAAACCATTTGTCTTTCAGAGCCAAGACATAATCAGCCAAACTGAACCAAGAGGAAAGAGAATATTTGAGAAGGCTTCCAGCATCTCATGAACGAACTAACGGAACTCGATAATGCTGGTTCTGCAGAGCCAGGTCTGCGGCTCAGAAAAGGACACATGTCTGACCCTGCACCAACACAGGCAGCCTTTGAAGAGGACAGCTCTCAACAGAGGCTTCTTCTAGTGGAGCCACCACTGTCTTCTGATCAGGAAAATGTAAGTCATGTAATTGGTTACCTGTTAGGTTTGCTAGGAAAAATGAGTTTTGACGTGAGTGCTTCAGGGTTTTAAATAACTTTCAGAAATGTGGACCGTGAGCCTACAACTTTCTAATGCCTGCTAAATAACTGTAATAATACCAGGAAGATTCCAGAAGTATTCAGTTGAATGTATGGGAACTTGGGTGACAAGACTGGGCATAACTAGTTTTACCAGCTTTTATGTTTTTATTTTGTCCTCAGAGAAATGGGACTTGGACTGGTTTGTTCTCTGCCGAGATGCTGCCCATACAAAAAGATTTTTGTTCTGTAATTTTCAATTAATTATAAGTGAAAGGAGAAGTGTTGACTCTGGCTGCATGTAATCAGAACCTTGACTAATTGGTATCTTTTTGATGATTAGGACAGGAAAATCTGTTTGCAAGCATTCTTGCTGGAATTAGACTAAACAATGCACGATATCCTATCTCAGACAGTAGCCAGTAACAGACTCACAGGGATGGGGAAGCACCTTGTGTTACTTGCCTAGGACACTCTCCCAGTCTTTAGCAGTTGCTGGCTCACAGATTTTCTGAGCCAGTGGCAATGTCTTTAAATTTTTGGTGCGTGAGCCTTTGTGAGTTTTAGCAGCCTCAACATGCAGAAGGGCATCCACAGCTTAATTAGGTGTTCTGCAAAGATGGTGTCCAAGCACTGGACAGAAGTACCTTCTGGTTAGAGAGTTCCAGAACTGTAATTAATGCTTCTCCCAGGATATATTCAGATGGATATCAGCATAGTTAAGTGGAAGAGGCATTCTTAGGCTCACTACCCAGTTTATCATGGATTAATGAGTTTACTGTATCAGCTCAGTCACAGCAACTGTGTGGCTTTAGCCAGCAGCAAAAACATGCTGGTGCCACTTAATGTGTGTTGGGCTGTGGCTGTGATTGCATTTGCCACAAATTCTGGGTATGTGCATGGCCCACTGTCATGGATCAGCTGACAGAGAACTGGTATTTGCCTTCTCAGCTTGGTGAGTTGGAGCCCTTACAGAATTTAGTTCTGTGCATTCTTGTAATGAGCAGTCTGGATTGGTATTCGTGTCTGGTAAGCCAAGCCAACACACTTGCAGTTGTACTGCTATAACTTCTCCAGGACATTCTCAGTATCCTGATGAGGGGAATACCCAGTGTCTTTTTCCATTCTGTGGAAGGTTGTGAAGCACGTGTTTAAGGTGCAAAGTCTTGGCCAAGACTGGTTAGAAAAAGAAAAGTTGTGTTATGCTAGCAGATATTTTGAATTTACATGTTTATCTGTTGGTGTGTTTGGGATCACCTGTTTTGAAGGCTGTTTTCATTTTTGTCTCTGATTTTCCTGGTTGAATAATGAGGGTTACCTGTTGCCTGTGGATGGAATACCCAAGATAAAAGTCCATAATTGATTATGTGCTTTAATTCTTTCTGGACATTTGCTTAGCTAAACAGAAATTACCAGGATTAATCAGTGTTTAATTCTAACATTTTGGAAATGAACTGGCTGAAATACTTTCATTCTCTCTTTCAGGCATTCTTAGCATATGTTGTCTTTTTGGTTTTTTGCTTTCATCCATACAAAAAAAGTTTGTGGTTTTTTCATTTTGGCTCACCACAAATATTTGGCTTTCTCGTGTTTGATTTCTTTTCTCTTTCCTGGTCTTCTAAAGTGCTGTCACAGAAATTTGTTTTTGCCATTTGAGCCTTGCTGTTGTGTCTTAATCTGCATCACTTTCTCTGCCATATATGGCCTCCTGCTTTTTTGAGGTTTTTTTCCATCCTTTTATTCCTGTCCTCTGTGATTGCTTGGGTTTGTTAGTATGATGTCTTTAAATTGTTTTTTGTCTTAAAAGGCGGAATAATTGATGCTTCTACTGGATCATCCCAAAACACTTTGCTGTCAAAAGTACCAATATTGGCTTGCCAAATGGCCTTTATTATGTGATACTCTGCAGTGTTCCAAATAATCTGGAAAAAACATTATGCTTTACATCTTCCTCTGTCTCGTGTAAGCCTCAGCACAGCTGTTGCTCAAATGTCAGCTCGGATTCACTCTTCTGCTCTGCTGTGCATTCTGGCTGTGTGCAACTGTCTCAGCAGAGACGTATTAGCTCATCAGCCTGACTTAGAAGTTCAAAAGCCTGATTTTCCTCTGCTCTGGAAGAGGTTCGTGTTTAGATGACAGTAATGTAAGGATATTGTTCTTGGCTAGATGGCAGCAGGACTCAGGCACTCAAGCTAAACATAGCCTTACAAAAGGTCTCACGTAGTGCCCACTCCATCAGTGTTCCAGTGCTAAATGCAGCCACGATGGAGCTGATGGTGACAATTCCATGTTGGATGAGGAGAGGGGATGAGGGCCGTGTAGTGTCTTGATGGTGGAACCCCCATCATCATTTAATATGCTTTTAAATGCTTCTACTTAGGAAAAGCTTTTATCATAATAAATATGTGTTCTAAAATGTACTGGGCCTAAGACTTGAGGTATTAGTGGAAAAATATGTGTATTTTTATCCTAATATCCTGATAATATGGCATTGTTTATTTTCCCATTGCCTCCTATTACCCTGCTTATATCATTGCAGCTCTTTACTTACATAAAATCTTCCCTAAACTCTCCTATACAAGATTCCTTTCCCTTTCCCTACTTGTATATCCACTTCCTGTTCTGCTTGTAGAAGTAAGCAGTCTGAGCTCTTAAGAGCTAGTAGTTGATGTTGATGGATTATTTTGATAGCCCTTTCTAAGAGGGAAGTCATGGAAGCATGTCATTATGTTGTTCAGAATTATTTTCCATCTTCCTCACAGCTTGCATTGTATACCATGTACTTCTAATTTCGATGGGCCAAAATATTGGTTCTCATAAGTAATAAAGCATTTTCTTGGGAAAGAAAATGGAGATGATATTGAAAATAAGATTTACTCCTAAAAGGTTTTTTTTTTCTGAGGCTTTAGACCCTGGCACCAGTAACCTACCTGGGAGGTTGCATAGCTGCGAGCTAAAAATTAACGATCCTACTTTCTGTAAATTGTGGCATTCAGTCGATACATGTAGCAAAGAATTACTAGCCGTATTTAACATGCTTATTCAAAATAATAATAACCCAGCTGCATCCTTCTCCCAGTGCTGTTAATCTGCCAGTTTTATAACGGTTCCTATGAGAAGATGCAAATCATATAAAATCAATATCCTTTTTATACCCGAACCTCTCAGTCTGTATTTTATTCCATAACTCTCTGTTCTCTCCTAGAATGCATATATATCCATAGATTATCCCCCCTTCCCAGTACGAGTTTCAAGGACTAGATACACATCTCGCTGTCTTTAAATATGGAATTATTGTAGTGGCAGGTGAATGGTGAGAGTTGGAGAAACAGTAACCATTTGTCTGCATGTTCAGCATTTGATGATGAGAAAAGGATCAGGCGAGCTGCATAATTCTTCTCCTTCCTTCAGCAGTTTAAACCTTTTTTCCTTTTCCTGGTTTACACTAAGTGCTGATAAGGCATTTTTCAGCAGGTGCTTCCCTCCTGTAGCATCCTGGATTGCCTTGCCTTTGGGACAGCATCCTTTCTCCTGTCCCACAGTTTCTGTGTCTTAACTGCCTTTGTAATTCCAGCAGTGATAGTTCCTAAAGAAATCTCTCCTACTGTGACTTTGTTAAGCTGACACAATCAAATGCATGTGACTTCTTACAGTGTGATGAATGGGCTCTTTATGCAGCCCTGAAACCCTGTGCTTGACTCTTTCCTTTTGTACTTTAACCTGTCAGTGACAGGAGGTAAACGAAAGAACCATTTTCTTTGCTTTTGTTCCAGTCTTCGGGTTTTCCCCTGCTTGGAGGATGATTCCTTTTCATCTTCCATGCAGTTGAGCTGCGTTGTGCAGTTGTCCCGTGTGACACCAAAATGTGCCCATAAAGTGGAGACCTGTTGCTTTGAAGAGTTTGGTAACCTGCAGTAAGGTTCTGCGAGGAGATTTGTGTAGCCTTCAAGTCATCTGAATGGGCAGAAGAAATTTGGGTAAATACTCCTCTGGATTGCTTCTCAGGGAGTATGGCCTTTGAAAGGAGAACTCAATTAACCTGTGACAAACTTCATGATATCTCCATGTACCTACAGGAATCTTTGTAGAGCGTGAATACCAAAGAGACTTGAAGGAGGAAGGCAGAAGGATGTAACAGAATTTCAGGTACAAAAGAGAATTTTTAGAATAATTGAGGGTGAGCAAATGACTCAAGGTTTTTAACTTGAATCATAGAATTTGCTCAAAGCCTTTTCTGTTACAGAAGCATTTACGTATTATCTAGAAAAGCAGACTACAGACATAGTTTTTGGTATTGCAGAAGAGTGCCTGTAAATAAATGGAATTGTCAACTTGACTTTCTGGTGCTTGCCAGCTGAGTGAAAAAGACTGAGGTGAAGTCTTGAAGGTCAAAGGGAGACATTTGAGTCTTAAGAATCGTCTTTCTGGAGCTAATATTTGTAAATTCTAATTGGGTGAAATTTCATCCTTTGCAGATTTACTTGCAAGCTTCAAAGCATTTAGCTTTCTTTTCAGTCTGGCATTTTTGTATTGGTTCTTTGGGGTTATGACTGAAAACTTGGCATTTGCCTCTTGTCATTTCCCTTCTTCCTCCATAGCATTGCAGGTTTTGTTGGTAGAGTGTGAATGGAAGAGGCCTGGCAAAATCAAGTTTGAGGTCCCACCAAAGCACATTTCCTCTTGTTTTAAAGCTGATTGTGTTCAAATATTGTTGTTCTGTAGATTTCTTTATCACCTTTTCCCTTCCTCCATTTTTGCAACTCGTGGGAAGAAGTGTTACTTCTTTGAAAGCATGTGAGCTGACATTTTGCTTCAGATCAAAAGATCTTAACATCTGCATTTCTCCTTCACTTGCTGTTCTAAGAACTGGAAGTAATGTGAATTTTACTCAGACTGCTAGTCACTGAAGTAAGTGCTTGAATATAGTAAATTTTTTTTTGTACAGCAAAGCGTTTTTGGATACACAGAGCAGAATATCTCCAAGTATTCCCACTTGGACAGTATGAAGACAATGGGACACATTTTTGGAGGTGATTTCCAGGCTCCACAGGCCTGAGTTGGTCAGGTGCTGATGTCTCCCTCGCTGGCAGTTGATGTGCCTGGGTTGTGAGCAGGCTGTCAGAGCTTGGAAGCCTGCAGAAAAGGCAAGCTGGTGATCCCGTCAGCCATGCACAGGCAGTGCCCAGAAGGCTGGTAACACATAGGAAATGGCCATTCTGTGTCTGCTCCCAGAAAACTCTCACTGAAGCACCAAGGGATTTGTCCTGTTGATGGCTGTTGAGTTGCAGCTGGATTCAGCTGTGTCCTATTGCTGTGGAGTGTTCCCTGCTTTGAGAGGGGAAGTGTTGGAGCTCGGAGTTGCTGCCTGCCAGCAGGTTTTGTAACCATTGCTTGTGGTGCTGTGTGTTGAAACTAGGGGAGGGAGGGAGTAGTTCTGTTTATAATTCACTGGCACAACAGTTTCCCTGGGCAGAGGTTAGATTCCACGGGTTTTGACTTTGTTCTCCTGGAGATCCTATCTGCCTGATTTGGGCAGCAGCGGGGGGGTGTGTCGGCCTTTCACAGTGGTATGAGAGAAAAAAATAGTGTTGTGCTGGTGGGTTAACTTGCATCTTCCTCCAACTGTTTCAGATTGATTGACTCTGCCGTTATGTTAAGTTCAGCACTACACTTTCAATCTCTCTTTGTTTATTTTTGTAACAGAGCATTTCTTTTTCCATAAGCCCAGCATGCTTGTTTTCTTTTTCTGCTGTCAGGATTAACAATGGCAGAGGAGCAGAAAAAGGCACATGAGACTCTTCTGCAGTAGAAACAGTTTCTGCAGGCTCTTGCCCAAACTGTCCTGCTGAGCACATGTGGGCATTGAGGCCTTGGGCTCTCGTCAGATACTGGGCACTGACAGAAAATCAGTAGCTGCTGCTGCTCAGAGATTCAACAGACCCTTTTCATCTGAAGATGTCTAAGGGAGCTAGTTCTAATCAGAGTGTTCTAGCAAGGCTGCTGAAACCCAAATGTGACTTTGTCCTAGGACTATTTGCTAAATGAGTTTTGAATGTTAGTGCTTGTTTCTAGTGAGTGCCAGCAAGCAGTCACCCATGGCCGGTTGTGTAAAGCTGTTTTCAAGTGCTATATTAAATGGACTGTATCTTTTATAAGGAGGTGACCTACAAAGAAAAAACACTAAACTCCAGGAACCTCCAAGTACTTGACATTTTGACCAACAGGCCTAAAGGGTTTTTGGCACTGTGCTAATGAAAGACTTTTTTTGGTCCAGTGACAGCAAACACAGCTTTGCACACCCTGCTTAGAGAGTGGATGTAGTCAGCCTTTAGGAAACCGTGGTGTGGCTGTGTTTACAAGCTTGTCAGGGAGAATGTGAATTCTAAAGGACATAGCTGTTATTTTAAAATAACTTGGTATGTGCAGAAGTTAGGGCAAGTCAGGGAAAGTTTTATGGTGCTGTTCGTTTCCAGCTAATTTCTTATAACCCAAAGAAGATAAGTTGATGAAATTCTGAAAAATGTGCAACAGGCTTTTAGGAGAAATGGCAGGGCAGCACTTATTGCTGCTTCCCCCTTACGAAAGGCTTGTTGATAAAAGGTCAGTTGACAGAATGGGCACAGAGGAGTTGCTGCTGAAAAAAAGCAATCTGGCCAGCTGAAAAGGATGTTACAGAACTGCGATTAGAAAAATAACATTTTTATATTATAGCCTTGGCCATTATGCTGAACGCTCTCGAGTTACTGAATCTGGCACACTGCCTCAAGGAACATAAAATGATTTGAATGTCATGTTAAGCACTATTAATCATTCATCTGATGAGATCAAGATAAACAAGAGCAAAAACTCAGAGTCATGTCTAGACTTTGTGACTTCAGTTTAATGTGGGGGATAACGGTGGTATTGTAAATGCAGCAACATATGTTTTGTAACTTGAGTTTTAAGAAGAAAATAGTGCATAAGTACCGTGTCATACAATACACCATGACTCAGTGTTAATCAAGACATTTGTTTTTTTCTGAGCTATTTTGCCTGTGTCCCTACCAAGGCACAGAGTTTTGGCAGGGCACTGATCAAGAAGAGAGTGGGGGAGTGTCTGTCAGCAGCTGAAGGAAGCAAGACTATTAGAACAGATTCAGACTGCATCATGCTTTGAAAATTCCTGTGATGGTAGGTTTAGGGCACTGGTGACATCTTCCTGGTGGGTTGGCATCACAGACAGTTGGACTTTGAGACATGGGAGTTCATTGACTCCAGAGCTTAATACTACATGGGTGTGTGCATGGTCAGTCAGGCTCCTGGGTAACTGAGTAATGACTCTGTCTGAAAAGTAACTCTCATAACAGGAGACTTGTGCCCTTTCTGGGGTTTAGAAGAGTTTTGTTGCAGTTACTGCTTGCCCTGCTTTCGACTGTGATAGCTACTTTTCTTCCTACTAGCTGGTACTGCTCTGTAGTTTGGATTTAGGATGGGAACAGCATTGATAACACCCTGATGTTTTAGTTGTTGCCATGCAGTGCTTACCCTGAATCAAGGACTTTTCAGTGTCTCATGCTCTGCCAGGGAGGAGAGACACCAGAAGGTGGGATGGAGCGTGGCCAGTAGAGCTGACCTGAACTGGCCAAGGGGATATTCCAGACCATGGGACATTGAGCCCAGTGCATGAACTGGGGGAGCTGGCTGGGAGCTGCTGCTCTCTGCTGGGAGACGGGATGGGCGTTGGTCAGAGGGGGGTGAGGGAGAAGATGGTCACCTTTTACAGAGTAAAAGGTGGCTGCATTCAGATTTCATTTATGTTTTGGTTTGCACGCTCAAACGAACAGCACTGGTGACACTTTCTGAAGTGATGAACCAGAACTTGTCACCCGTGCAAGCAGCAGCCATGTGCAAACTCTGAAACTTTCTAGAAATCTTTAAACTGACATCAAGAAACTACAGACCTCAGGAAAATACGCTTTGGCTGCTTGAAGTCCATTGAACATAACTTAGTCAAAAGTGGGGAAAAACGTTTCTGGAATCTTCTTCTGCAATTGTAACTTGACTTCTGACAGGCTTTTCCACAGTAAGGACATTATTAAACCACGTGTCTGTTAACAGGTTTGAGGGTGATAGTATAGAAACTGTTTGCCTATGTGAGAAGGATAAGCTGTTGTAGTGGACGAGAGAAGTATGTTGCATTTACTAGAGCAGGTTTTACAGCACTTTTCTCTGTAACAGGATCTTTGGCTGTGTGATCTGACATTTTTGGACTTCATTCAGACAAGAAATTCTAGTGCTAAATGTAAACTTTTTTTACCTTTTGTGCCATTGCTATAAAAGAGTGAGATTTTGCTGTTAAACTTGTTTAATGATCGGCACTGTGCAGTTGAGCTCTTGGGTTTCTTGCTCTTTGTTTACTCTGGTGCTCTAAGTCTTGGGTTTGGTATTAAACCTTTTTGATCCCTACCAAAACGTGCTCTGAAATTCTTGTTTAGATGATGATCTGTCCCTGGAAGTGTGTTGCCTGGTTCTCTGTACAAAGTGATAAAATTAAGTCCGATTTCTACCTTTTCCTTTATGTTCTTGTCTGTCACAGTTATCCCAAAAGGAACTGTAACACTTCACAATATGAAGTGAATATGGATAAACCAGTAAAGCTGGTTCCTCTGGATGTTTTCACTTGTCCTTCAGATTTGTTTTATTCTCTGGTACCGTTACTCAGCTCAGATTGTGTTTATACATCTGTTGGATAATTTCCATCTCATTAGGTACCTGTACTGGTTTGTGGTAGCTTTAACACTTTGTGAATTTGCAAAGGGAGCAGGATTAAAATTGGAACGATTGCTTGGCTTTTCCATGGAATTAAGTGTCCAGACCTTTTAGAGTATAAGTATCCAGAAGCCATGACTTTTGGTTAATGTGAAAGACCGCTTGTACACATTGCTGCATGCAGAAGAGTGACAGCTGCTGATTGTAACAAGTTTGCTTGTTACAAACTTGAGGGTTTATTTAAAGATACTCTAAAACGCTCTGAAGGCTTCACAGAATTATTCAGTCAGATCTTTAAAAGAAGTTGAGTAAATTAGATGATGTGAAAGAACATCTGAAACATCAGCCGAGTGAAAATCCCTTTGGCCTGTGGTCTAGAAACTACAAAGGCAAAAGTTATTCTTGAAGCACTTAATTCAGGATATACCATAGCTCATTTAAAGTGGGAGTATCAGAGTTTTCTTCTGGGCTCTCATTTCTCGCACGGTCTTGGGCAAGTGATATTATTTACCCAATATGTTTCTCATTTTAAAATGTGTTTCTGTGGGCAGGACTTAGAAATAGTTGAAAACGTGTCCTAAAAGAATGTGCTTGCTTATGTTGTTATGGTCTAGAATTACTCTTGAATTTCTGATACAATCAGCTGAAGAGGAGAAAATCTGTGAGTCCTAAGATATGAAGGAGCTTGTCACAGTGGAAATGTTACAAGATGCTTTTTGAGCAGAAGAGTGCTATTCTTTCAGTCATTGCCTTAAGAACTGAAGGTCGATAGACTCCTTCAGATTTCCAGGTGAAAACTGGTGTTGGTGTTGCCCTCCACTGTGGATTTCTGGCTTTGAACAAGCACAGTTTACTGTTCTTCCCAATAAAACATTACAGGAGGGAGTCAGGGGAGAATGGATGTTCCAGAAGAGGCCTCATTTTGCCTCCTTTGCAAGAAAAGGACTGAAAAGCAGAGCTTTAGTTTTTTTCCCTTGAATGCTAATTTTGCAGTTTAATGGCAGGAAGGAGATAGTAAAATCAATTCCATTTTTTGGCAGTAATCTGGACTGTGTATATGATATGAATTCCTTTTATCACCAAAAGAAGCTCAGTAATGATTTGTTTGTAGGCACATGGCCAAAATGCAAAGATTTTGGACTAGTTCAGAAATAGCTGTGCTCTTCAAGCTTTACAGTCTGTTCAAATTTAAGCCTTCCCATCATTCTAGAAATGGGAGTATGTGCAGAGGGGGAAATGAACATTTTTTGGCTTTGAGTCACTGGGCAGACTGCAATGAATACAGGCTTTGATTCCGTGAGGGACCTTTTTTCCTTCAGTCCACCCGGTTGTGTAAATTGAGGATTACTGGCTTGTTCACCCCATTTGAGCTGGTTATTGTGTGCTGCTGGGGGAGGGAATTCTAGAGTAGCTAAAAGGCACAGCAGTGCTGCTTCTGTCAAATGCACTGGAACTTAAAGGCCAGCCTTGCTTTCCCATAAGGCACGCTCTTGGGAACCAAGGGTTTCTTTGGTTTCTAAATTGTGCAGGCCATCCTGAGCATCTCATCCAGACCCCCATGGCAGGGCACTTTAGTTGGTCTTTAAAGCTGCCTTCCAACCCAAACCATTCTATGTTTCTATGACCTTGAGTTAATTATTTATGATATTGAAAACTAAGAATCCTAGAGAGCTCCATTAGTAGAAAAAGCCAGTAAAATTGACAGTGTGGGGAAATAATGTCAGTGAATGTTGAGTCAGAATGAAGCCAAATTTGTTTTTTATTCCTGTGCCTAGCAGGAATTGTGCCTGTTTTAGAAGGGTATTAAACCTATTTGCATCTTCCTGTTGCCTGGTGCCTTTCTGAATAGGACTAATGGGATAACCTAGGCAGAGTGAGTGTATTTCATAGTGTCTTATTCTGCTGGAGAATCTGCTTAGAGCTGGTGAATATATCAATCATTGCTGTAAAATACGAGATATTGTTCAGAGGGGCTGTTCACTGGAATGATGGATGAAGGTGAGTCGACAGTACGAGGGACATGGGTTATCCACAAAAAATTTGTTTAGGCAGTCAAGTTTTCCTAGTGTGGACATAGTGAGGTAATACGTAAAACCTGAAGGATGTATACCCTGTATGACATACCAGAAATTGCATTCTGGATGAGCAAAATTGGGTCAAGAACTGGGATGGGACCTCTTTGAAAGATGAAGCTTCTGTGACTACTGCAGGCCTTGGGTACAAAACAGGTATGAACATGGCATTTCTCTACCAAAACCACCAAAAATATTGAAGACTCTGGATAGCTCACTGTAGGCTGGAAGAAGTATCTTTCTATTTATTTAAAAATGAAAGTTTTAAGCAGCTTATTGAGTTAGCTTGACAAAAACAGTTAATAAGGCTTGACACTAAGGAGAGAGCTGTAATGTGGGACAAATGCACAGCCAGCTCCTATCACTGGCTTGAAAGTTCAGGGCATTAACCTGAACATTACTGATAACAATTTGTAGATAAAGTAAGTGAGGTTGTATACTGTATTCTCAGTCACTTTGGATGGTATTATTGATACTTCATCTTGATTCTAAAGTTGCTAACCTTGATATGGGAGCAGGAGGGGAGAAAGCGTTCTGGGAAATCTGGAGGAGGCCAGTGTCCCTCCATGCTGGCTGTGGGGCTTTCTTGGCTTGCCCATGGGGTGTGTGGCAGCCCTCTGAATTAAGCCTGAAGGGTGCAAAAAGCTCCTTCTCTCCTTCCTGGCTTCCTCCCGTTTGTTTAGGTTGGAAGCTGAAGTGTTGAATGGAGTCTCTGATGGGCCATGAGCATTGCAGGAAGCAAACAGGAATGTAGAACCTCCATGGCCCCCTGCTTTTCTCCTCCGTGGGAAGCTGCAGCGTATCAAAACACGCAGATGATGTGATAAGTCATGATAGAGCAGAAAACTACCAATCTGCTCCTGTGAAGTTATTAATGATGTGTACCAGCCTGATATCCCAGCTCAGGGGATTATTTTAGTTTCCCTTTTTTCATAGTTCTCTTGGTACCCCCTGAGGATATGGATGTTTCTCTTAATTTGAACTTTGCTTAAAACTCTGACCCCTGTTACTGCTTTTCTTTGATAACTTCCCTTTGTCTAACTGGCAGAAGTTTCATAGCAGTTTCTGAAATATCTTGAAAAATCAAACAAATGAGTAAATTCCAGTACTGAATTACAAGCTGAACAGAAGTGTCAGTGAAACAGAATAGATTCTCAGATTTGGACTGAAAATTGAGGTGAAACATTTCTAACAAAGTAAATGGATTCCTCCCCTTGACTTACCTTTTATTACCCTAAAATGCCAGATACATTATAGAGGCATTAACACCGGCCCAGTGACATTGAAACATAAAATAGGGAGTAATCCTTCCCTAGAGGTGGGTAGGCTGCAAGCCCCAGACTCCATATCTGGGATTTAATGAAGCGTGACTTAGAGGAGCACTGCTGGCTTCCAAACCTGCTGGAAACATATGCAGAATGGATTAGACATGTGAGTTGTTCTCAGATACCTAAGAATGTAATCATTTTTCTGCTTGTTCTTCTGAATTCTTTCCTCAGTGCCGTACAAGGAGAGACTTCTTTATTTGCCAAGATGTCAGATCATAGTTTTGTATGGAAAACAACATCGCCTTTCTCTGTTCACCTTTCTACAAAGCATTTTCTCTGTTTTTTTTTTCCCTCCAGTGTTCTGAGGATAATAAACACAATGAAGAGCCACCTCAAGAAGACGAAGGTTTTATGGGTATGTCACCTCTCCTACAAGCCCACCATGCCATGGAGAGAATGGAAGAATTTGTGTGTAAGGTAAGGGCACTTGGAAACTGCTGAAGTAATTTGCTTTTTTGGGAAGCTCCAGTGGGCAGCAGGCTGTACTTGGAGCAACTGCACTGCTAATGAGAGGGAGAGGAGGTTCTCACTGTCCCCAGATGGGCATCTTGTGTTCTAACTAGCAGTACTGCACTTCCTCAGCATCTGTCTGTCACAGAGGATTAAACTGTAGTGTGGAACAGCAGGGATTGACAACTGAGACTCCAAAGCTGATGGTGCAGCTCAGGTGTGTCCCTTGAGAAACACCTGTGAGGGCAAAGCAGAACAAAAGCCTTCTGGTTCCACGCACTTTGATTTGCAAGGTCATTTGTCCAGATTTCTTCAGATTTGCAAATAGTTTGCTTTTCCAGCACCATTTGCATCTATTGTAGAATAAGCTTTGTCCCTGCCTTGGAAACAATGCTGTATTGAAACCATACGTAAGTAAATCCATTGTAGATTTTGTAATTGTTGACCTTGGCTCAATTTTTGCTACTTTTTAGAGCCACTGGGCTGTGTCAGTCTCTGGCCCTCATTTCTTGCTGAAAGGAATGCTGCCCCTTTATACGCTGGTTCCTGCTGGTTTTATGAACTATTTTTGATGTTTCTACAGAGGGACCCTAGTTACTCAGTGGTCTTTTGTGTATGGGTCGTTTTGGTTTCTTTGCTTTTATTGGTTATTTTTTTTTACTGTGCATCTTTGCCTCTTTTAAAATGTTTTGCAGGGTGGATTGTGTAAAGTGAATTCCCTCCTTCTGTTTCTACCTCAATTCACATTTTTTGTTCGTGAACTAAACCAGTTATTTTCTTGTTTAATGTATTTAAGAACCCAGTCTTTAACTGGGCTGGTTATCTTGAACGGCTTTGCTTTGCTTCCATGCACGGGGGCGGAGAATTGATTTAAAAACTCTGGGCTCTTGTCGTTGAAACTGAAATAAGAATGTAGCTTTTTAAACTTAGTGTTTCAGGAACCTTCAGCCCTGCTCCTGTAACCCTAGCCAGCCAGCAAGTCCAAGGAGCCCTGCAGAAGCAGCCCCGGTACATAAAGCAGCTCCCTGCTCCCCCTGTCCTTGGCGGTGCTGCCACTCTGGAGCCTCCATGTGTCTTGTGTCACTGAAGCAGTGCTGGAACATCTGTGCACACTTATTTCCTGTGGAGCCAGCTGCAAGGATAGCTCTGAGCACAAAGCCCCTCTCTCCCTTTGCAGAAGAAATCCCATGGAATTGAGAGTCACGAGTCTGTTGCCTTAACTGCTCTGTCACTGTTTGTTTTGTGAGCCTGGGAGCATTTTTTGCCCAGCCTGGATAAAGGGTTGGACTCTTCTTGCTGGGCTCTCACCCCTCCATGTTTTCTGGCCCCTGTTAGTGCTGATGGGTAGCTTCTTTTGCTAGCCTGCCCCAAATGCTAGCAGACAGACAGTCAGGTTGGCTTGTGGTGGAGGAACAGGCTTATTTATTGCTTGGAGAGAACTAGGTGTAGTCTTCTTCAATTAAATGGAAAAGGTGGCCTATAAAACAACAGAACACGGAAGCGAATTAAATGTTTTCCCCTCATGAGCAGTAAAAATGCCCAACAGCCTTCCTGTCCAGTGAAATGCTGAAGTATTTTTCTCTGATGGTGCAGTTCGTAATGGTACAGTTTTGAACAGGGAACAGTGACTTTAGCAGGATATTTCAGGTATAAAGCCTTTTCCCCAGAGGCATCCCATCAACCCTCTCCTGTTTACTGTACTCCCAGGTTAACTCCAGCACTGTTACTAATACGGGTTTTCTGACTATTTCCATGCACTGGTGGAACTCATTTCCCTGCGTTTCACTGAAATCTTCTCACCCCCAGGTGTGGGAGGGCCGATGGAGAGTCATTCCCCACGACGTCCTGCCCGACTGGCTGAAGGACAATGACTACCTGCTGCATGGACACAGGCCACCCATGCCTTCCTTCCGGGCTTGTTTCAAGAGCATCTTCAGAATACACACGGAGACTGGCAACATCTGGACACATCTCCTAGGTACTCCCACCTTGCTTTGATCTAATCCTAAATCTCATCCGGTGGATTCATTGCTCTCAGGGAAAAGGGAGCAAGCTAGAAAGGGCTGTGGGGTTGTCAGCATTATCATTCCACTAGTTAAATTAGCAGCTTGGTATCCCTCTCCTAACTTTATCCCATCAGAGTCACATGGAACTTCCTTAATTATGGCATGCAATACAAACAAATGCATTAAACATTTCCTAACCATTCATAAATTACTGTTAGATCCTTCTTTTCCCAAGTGTGTAGGTGTTAATTGGAATTGCAGTTCTTGCCACAAGAACACGCTTAAGTTGCAGCTTCTCTGAGTGGTTTCAACTTGTGAGAGCCTTGAAGGGAAATGTTGATGCTTGTAAAAAGAAAAGCTTTCAGTATGCGTGAACTTCACACCTCTCTGCCTTGCTGTTTTTCAGGATGTGTGTTCTTCCTTTGCCTGGGAATCTTCTACATGTTCCGGCCAAACATGTCCTTCGTAGCACCTGTGCAGGAGAAAGTGGTCGTCGGATTGTTCTTCTTGGGAGCCATACTCTGCCTCTCCTTCTCATGGCTCTTCCACACAGTTTATTGCCACTCAGAAGGTGTTTCCCGGCTCTTCTCCAAGTAAGTGCCTGGAGAACAGGGCAGGCCAAATAGGAAACAGGTGGGAAAACAGGGCTGGGATTTGTGCCTGGAGCCCCAGTGTGGGAGTTGTTCATTTCATGACTGCATGTACTTTGGAACAGAGTTGAGCAGAGATTTAATGCAGCTTCTTCTAATTATAGTTTGTTTCAGCATGAGTTTTTGTGCTGTCATTTGAGTCTTAAAACTCCATCATTTTCTGCTGTTTGGCAGGCATGTGCTTGCATCTTGCTGCTGTAAGTTACACGCCTTGAGCCTAGTTGCAGGACTTTGAATTTTTAGTGCAACCGTTATTTCTTGTAATTCCAGCTGTTCTGACTAACTTTGAACCTTATACTTACGTAAGACAGTTCCACAGTGTGTATCAAGATGTCTTGGTCTTTCAGTTTTACTGCACGTTCTTTTTTGGCTGGCTGCTGAATATCTCATATTTCCTAAGACTGTGCCACCTAGGATTCTGTAATCGGCAAGACCACCTCTAAAGCAGCCCAGCCATTAAAATCCCCTAGTGAAAAATTAACTCCATCAACTTTTGCAGGAGTGTTTTGTCAGGGTGTGGTAAAAAGCAGCGGCTGTGGGTTTCCTTTTTTACACGGGTGTACAAAAGAGCAGCGTGGTTGAAACGCTGCAGCATTACTCCCCTGTGGTCGCTGAAGCTGATGCCCAGCTAACTCACACTCGTCAGATACTGAAGTGTTTGCCTTGGCTGTGTTCTCAGAACATGCTGTGTGCCCTGTCTTTAGAGGGCTCTTGAGCTGCTTTTTTACTCATCCGAAACTCAAATGTGAGTTTTGCTCAGAAAGCTTTGGGCTAAAGGCTGCTGAAGGTGCTGCTGCTGACTGTCTCAAAAATGGCCTTCCTGGCTGTCTGTCAAGGTAATCCATTACTGTAGGTGGAAGAGGTGCCATCAGGACCTAAGCTGCAATAGTGAGAGTAATTTAGTTGCAGTGAGAAGAAGACAGTTAGTCTACTAAAGAAGAGTGTGTGGGTGAGAGGACTTCCAAAGGTTCACGTTTCTTATGACACTGGTTTTTCTTTTCTCCTAGGCTGGATTATTCTGGCATTGCACTCCTCATAATGGGCAGCTTTGTACCATGGCTGTACTACTCCTTCTATTGCAACCCTCAGCCTTGCTTCATCTACTTGATTGTGATTTGTGTCCTGGGCATTGCAGCCATAATTGTCTCACAATGGGACATGTTTGCCACCCCTGAATACCGGGGTGTAAGGGCAGGTAAGACCTGAAGTTAACTGTCTTGCTTTCTGACTGCCTTTCCTGCTTCCTACTTGCCACTTGGAAAAACCACCTTGGGAAGACTTAAGAGAGCCTCATCTTACAGACCTAATATTCTTGGATTGGGAGCTTGATGGTTTTTCTTTCAGCGTTTTTTGTACCCAGCTGGATGCACAGATAAGGGCTGGTGCAAGTCCTGGAAGTGCATTCCTGAAATGGACAGTAACACGTGCAGTAGGAGAGGTGGTGCACAGGATTTCCAGCTGCATCTAGCAGCTTTGCTCTCTCAAAAAACGACTGACTGCCTGGTGTGTGGATGTGTACTCGTAGTGCTTGTGCTCTTTTTGTAGCACTAGACTCAGACACTAGCAAATCATTGAATGGTTGAATTAATCTGAATGATTTGCCTGGATAAAACACAGAGTTGAGGTAAAGACTCTTTTGATGATGTGAAGAGAAAAACAACAAAACCAGATTTGGTTTCCCATTTTGAGTTAGGAAGAAAGAGAGCTTTAGGGGGCAGCTATGGAATGTGCACACAGCTGGGTTGAATAGTAATATTTCTTGTTTCTTAACCTGCACATGCTGTCTACAGTAAATCGAGATTTCCTGGGCTAGTTATGGGTACCTTCAGAGCGTTCAGCTTTCCAAACTTAAAATCTCTGTATGGGACATGAATATTCCCTCCATGCCCACTGTTTTCACAAGTTTTCTGTCCTTGCTGCTAGAATCTAAACAAATAAGCAGTGTTCCCTTACATGGCAGATCAGATGAGCACAGATGCTGCTTTTCTGTTTGCTAGGAGTACTTGTGCAGAACACGATAAACAATCTCTTTGTTGTGTCTCCTTGTCTTGCTCTTGAGCGGCGGCGGTGCAGCGAGGCACGGTCTGTGTGCTCTCAGTTCCCTCTACAGGCCGAGAGCAGCAACTGGCCTCACCTACTCTGGGGCTGGCAGGCTCAGTCAGTAAATGAAATATTCCAGCTATCTGCTGGGACACAGAGCTGAGTAGCTTCTGGTGTATGAAGGAAGTTTGTGCATTCTTTCGCTTCCTTTCCGATAAATCTCTTCTGGGGACCTGCAGCTTCCAGAGCTGTCACCTCTCTGCTGCTTTGGCAAATACTGAGTTTTCCCCCTGTAGCTTTTGTGTTGTCATTGTCTCCCTGTACCGCCACTGTGTTCAAACCTGACTCTCCCGCATTTTCTTTACCTCCCAGGAGTATTTCTAGGTCTGGGTCTTAGTGGGGTGATTCCCACTCTGCACTTTGTCATCTCTGAGGGGCTCCTGAAAGCAGCCACCATGGGGCAGATAGGCTGGCTGGCACTCATGGCATGCCTGTACATCACTGGTGCTGCACTCTATGCTGCCCGCATCCCGGAGAGATTCTTCCCTGGCAAGTGTGACATCTGGGTGAGTCTACTGAGCGGCTGGGTGAGGAGCCCAGTTTGAAAGCTGGCTCCCCTTGAGCCTGAGGGCCGCTGGGTCAATGTTTTCTTACTGCAGGTATCAAACTGCTGCACCAGAAGCAGTAGGTCTTCAGGGGCCAAACGACTCTGGGCTCTCTGAGCCTGGCTTAGCTGGTGCCTCTCTTCCCAAGCTGTCACAGCCTGGCTGGTCTGAGGTGGCTGCTGGTGTGCAGATTCACCTCAGCACGTTTCTGGATAGCTTTAACAGATGGGCAAGGAACTGCAAGCATTTGTGTGTGTGTGTGTGTGTGTTGAGGATCCTACAAAGACACATCTTCACCTTGCTTCTGTGCAGAACAGTACGTGGTTATTTCACTGATGTTCAGTGTGTTCTCTGGCATCTTCTCCATGTCTGGCTCCTTGTATAGCCAGTGAAAAGGCTGGACAGAGATGGTGGGCTTTGGGGGGCCCACAAGAAGGGAAAGTGGGGTCAGCAGGTGGGTGGGCGGGGGAAACTTGGTATGAGGGAAAGAATGATGAAGACTGGAGGAGAAATACCTGAGGAAGATGTAAGGAAAGGAGCTGGGTGGAGCAAGAGAAGGGATGAGGGGAAGCGGACCTTTGGAAGGTCACTGGACTTGCACTTAGGATAGGTTAAGACCCCTAAACAAGACTAGAAGTGAGAATGAGGCCTGGGTTGTTTGAGCAGCTTTTGCACAGCACCATTTTGCTTGGTTTGTTTGTTACTATAATGAGCTAAGCTCCAAAAGCACTGGTGTACCACCAACTCTTTTCCAAGCTTCCCATGAAGCCTGCAAATACGCATTTGTAGGAATAGTTCAGGAGCATTATCCATTTGGTATGGCTTCCCTCAGACAAGGGCGTGCTTTGTCATGTAGCCCCTCACAGTTCTCATTCTGCTCTGCTCCACTCAGTGGCATCCTGGGCATTCATTCAGAACATCCAGTTGTTTCTAGGTTTTGATATAATACCACGTTTTTCTGTTCTGTTTCTCTGTGGTAGAGAAACAAAATAGCAGCATGCAGAATCCACTTGGCTGTACGTAGGCCTGTGGCCAGAGCAGAGTTTGTACCTGTCTGCTGCCTGTATGAGAGGACCCTTTTTGTCCTTAAACCACCAGTGTGTCTTGTGGAGGAACTAGTTTTAAAAGTGTCCTGCTTAAGCCTTTTGCCTAGGGTTCTGAAATTCTCCTTGTCCCTTTGCAGAGATGAGTTACAGCAGTTCTGTAGCACAATTTTGGTTGACCAGCTGGTCCAGATGACTGTGAGGGGAAGGGGGATGATGCGTGTGTGCGGAGAATTCGATTATTTTGCTGAAGGTAGTAGAGGGCTGTGCTTTAACACGCAGCCTGGGGGGCTGTGCAGCTCGTGGGGAGGCACTGCTCCGTGTTCCCGTGTGCTTGAGCCGAATGTGGGGTTCTGAGAGGCAGGGTGGCCCCGCAGCCTGCGGGCCTGGCTGAGCTGAGGCGTTTCCTTCCCGCAGTTCCACTCCCACCAGCTGTTCCACGTGTTCGTCGTGGCCGGCGCCTTCGTGCACTTCCACGGGGTCTCCAACCTGCAGGAGTTCCGCTTCACGGTCGGAGGGGGCTGCACAGAGGAGGATGGGATGCAGTAGGAGCAGCCTTCAGCCCAAGGTCACAACCAAAAGAGAGCCGCCGGCGCGGGTGAAGCATCCAGGCTTAGCAAAAGGAATACCTAAGAAGAATCCAAGTTTCAGCTGATGAGGCATGGAGCTTCATGGGGATTCTGACTAACCAAGATAAATTCTATACCTCAAGCAATGGAATAAATCAATTTGAAGACCAGGAAATTCTGAAAACCTAATTTATTCTTGGGATCTACAGATTGAGCTACAGAGGACCCTTTCCAAATCGGCTTCTGTTCAATGCCATATTTATTTGTAGAATTGGGGAGGGATAGCTTAGCAGTTTCCTTTTTTTTAAAAAAAGAAAAAAAAAAAGTCAAGGTTAAATTTATATCCTCTTGGAGGGTTTGGGCGTTGATTTTAGATGCTCTTTTGGGAGAAAAACAAATTGTAAATAAGATTTCTAACTTTCTGTTTAAATAAAATTTATATAAATGTTTTAAACAATGGGTGGGGGGAAAAGGGTTTTTGTAAAGAATGCAACATGCAAGTACCACACACTGTTTCAATTTTGCACAAAATAAACGATTGCAGGAGGACCAGGTAAAATTCCCAGGAGTGGAGCACGTTGGCCCTGTAGATTTTCCTGGTGGCCAGCGTGCCCTGGGCAATGCGGGGTCCTGGCCAGCACCTGGAGTAGGTTCAGGACACGTGCACCAGGGTTGTGAAGGCTGGATTAATCATGGTGTCAGGCAGGATTTGCTGCAGTAACTGGAAAGGTGCATAGTGTGGGGGACAGCCCTTCCCAGCCTGGGGGCAGTGGGAGGTCTGGGATAGTGGATCCTGCAGTTGGCTGGTTCGGCTCTCAGCCTAGGGCTTGGAGCACGGAGGGATAACTGCACGTGAAGTGGCAAACAGTCCAGCTCCATCAGTGCCTGCCTGCACCCAGGGGCCCCCAGGGAGGGGGTGGTTGCCATTTGCAAGCCTGCTTCGTTTGCTCGGAGGGATGATGGTAATAGGCTTGTCAGAAGACAGTTGAGCACGTGAGGGGAACAGAGGTTGGGTTAGGACGGACTGGAAAGAGGAAGCTGTGTGCTCCAGGGCTTGGAGTTAACAGGCGCTGCACACCTCAGGCACATCACCATCCTGTGTGTCAGGCTCCATATGCCAAGGCAGTTTGCAGGTTTTTCTTTTTAGGAAGAATAATAGATCCCTAACCAGCCCGGTGCGGTTCCTTTTTTTCTCTTTTTTCCCCCTTTTTTTTTTTTTTGTTTTGTCCTTAGGTCTGCTTTCCATCTGTGCTTTAGCAGTGGGACTGCTGGTATTTCTTAAGCCTAAACCTGAGAGTTCAGCTGGATTGCTGTGGAGCAGACACACCTCCTATATAAGGGGAGGCAAATACCCTTCTCCTGTGTAATTGATGTAGCTTGAGCTTTGGAGCCCAGTCAGAAGCCAGACTGAAGGAGAATCTTTGGAGTCGTAAGGTGAAACTTGAACGTTTTGTTTGTTATGGCACAGGTATTGCTTGGAGGCTTTAGCTGGAAATTCAGAGCAATTACCTCTCTCACAGATGAGTTAAACAGCTCATACCATGCAGTATTTCACAGGGAAGGAAGGTAAAGGGTGGCTGGTTGTGTGGTGTGGTTTTTTTTTTGTTGTTCGGTTTTGGTGGTTTTTTTTTTAGGTTCCCTCAAGTTTCAGTTTTCATCCTTCAAGAGAAAGAGATGGATTGCAAAGATCTTCCCGTACCCTGGATGTCACAGGGTGTTTTGGGGAGTTGCTTTGTCTTAGTGGAGTCACGTAGAAGCAGAATGCCCTCCTAAAGCTGGGTGGGCATTAAGGCTTCACCCCTCGAGTGGAGTAAAGCCTCTGAGAGCAGGGTCAGCTGCAGAAGGAGGTGCTGCAGCAGCCTACACGTTTAGAGGGATGTGTTCCCAGTAGGATCCCGACCCTGGATGCCTGTAGGGCTGGAAGTAGCTTATCCCAGGTCTGTGGTGTTGAAATGAAGGAAAGAGCAGTATTATACCTTGGATGTGAGGGCTGATAGCACCGGCATCCCAGCCCAGGCTGGGGAGGTGCCCGGAGGGAGCGTGCTGGTGTCTGAGCAAAGCGTGGTGCATATCAGAATCAGAGCTGGCTGGAAGGTGCTTTGGGATACCTCTGAACAGTACCAGCAGAAGCAGCAGCCTCCACCCTGGATCATCCCACGTTCACTCCTCCAAGGGTGATTGTAACCTGGTCCTACACAGCACAGAACTATTACAAAAACACAGTACTCCACCTGCTATTCTTAACCCAGTCAGTCTCTCCGTTCGAGAAGTTTGTGTGTTCCAATAAAAACAACCTAGCTGTGCACTTTTCTGTAGCTTTTGCTGAGAACTCTTCCCAGGTTGGCACCTGAATGCCTTACTCTCAGCAGTCAGAGGCTTGCTTGCTCTGTGTGCAGGTTATTGCCATAGAATAGTTAGGACCTACAGCTTCTTTCCTTCCCCATTAAATAGTGGCCTTGTTCAGTATATTTCTTTTTAACAATTGCTTACTGTTGGAAGCAATGAAGCACATTCTGGGGTTTTGATGGCTGGGGACTCTGGTGATGGTTCCATATAAGATGGGATCTTATTACTTGCTGTATTCTTAACTTCTGCTAATAAAAGAACCAAATGGATTATTGTCTAGTTTGGGTCTTTCTGTGCTCTGTGGGCAAGAGGGGCCAAGGGGGCAAAGAGCAAGAGCTGGGGGGAGAGAGGGTCATTGCTGGAGACTTTGGTGGTTGTGGGCAAAATTATAGGTGAGTTCAGACAAAGAGGTTTGGACTTGAATTCCTGGTGTAGAGGAAATGCCTCCCATCCTGTATCCATGTGAAGGATTGATCATCTCCTGCTGGTGTGCAGGCTTAGGGGCTGGAATGAGTGGGGTTTGAGTGGGGAGGGAGAGGGGCTGCTGCTGGCCAGAACAGCCTGTGCCCAGGGGGGCCTTCTGCTGTTCCTTGGCTCTCAGCAAACGTCGGGGCACTGCCTGGGAAAAAAAACACCTAATCCTGCTCTTGCGTCAGCTCACACCAGGTCTGGGGATCCACAGCTGAGCTGTGCTTTTCATCAGTTCCTTCACCCAAGGTGAGTGTTCTGTGCTGACTTGTAAGAGAGACAGCTCCTGTTAATGACCTCAACAGCTTAATGGATGCCTCGAGATGTACTTTTATTTTATTTATTTATTTGTTTGTTTGTTTACTATTACTATTATTAGGTTTTTAATGAAAAAAAATTTCAAGGAACGTGGGGGATGTCGGTAGCAGATTTCACACAAATTGCACTAAAAGTAGCTGCCGCATTTGAATATGAATTGGGTTTATTCTGTTTCCAGAAAGCAGAGTGGTACTGAAAAGTTTCCTGGGCAGGATGAAATTGTATGTCCCACCTCCTCTGCGTGTAGTTGTGTCTGTGCTCTGCCCTCTCCCGAGAATCACTTGCTCCATTCTTTGCCAAGTGTCCCAAGTATGGATCAAAGTGCTGCAATCAAGGTGAGTGTCTAAGGCCATTGCCTAACTTTCTAAGGAGCTGGAAATACATGAAGCACGTGATTGGGATGGAAGAGCTGACTGGTTTAGTTGAAGCTATTAGAAGCTGCCCTGCAAAATTGTGTTCTTTTTCCCTTTCTCTTTTTTTTTACCCCTGCCTCCTGCGTGGCATCAAAGGAACTTGTTTGAACCAAACCCTCCTGCTGCACAGTGCTGCTGTTTCTGCCTGGAATGCCCAAGCTGAAATCCTCCGGGCTGGTTTCCAGGAGTGTGGAGCACTGACGTGGTTTGAATGAAGTTGTTCAAGGAGATCGATTCCTTGGAGAGGATGTGTGGTAATTCCTAGGTACATACTGCTCTTGAAGGAGGAATACTGGCCTTGACCACATAGTGATGAAATTTTCTGGCATTTCCAGAAGTTTCACCTTTGCCTTTCTCTGGTAAAAGTGATGTTTAAACTACTGAGGTATTGCTGTTCCAGGGCTGGGGGATGCTCGTACTGGAGATTCACCATGATCTCGTTTGGTAGCAGCTTCATCTCTGTAGTGGCACCACTGAGCACAGAGGCTCTCTGCAGCATAAAAGCTGAACTGGTCTAGTTGTGAATGAGATGGGAAAATCGCTGGCCTGGCTGGGCTCCCGGAGCAGTGGTGTGTTTCCCTTAGAGGCAGATGACACCCTGGCTCGTTCCAGTGGCTGGCTTTGCTTTCGCCTCTAACCGTGCCCACCCCGTGCCCATGGTTTGGGGATTGTCTCGGCTGGCTGGAGCCGAGCTCCCCCACACCAAACTTGTCTCTGTGGCCGTGGCCAGGCTGCGGGGCTGGCACTGGCAGACAGGGCTGTGGGGTGGCATCTGCTGCTGGCACGGGAAGCCGGCCCTGCTGGGAGGGAGCAGCCGCTGCCACCACCTCCCTGCCGGCTCCTGGCCACGGCCACCAGCCCGGGGCTCTGCCCTGGCTCTGGCCCAGCTCCCCCCTCCCGCTGCCTGCAGGGGCAGCCAGGCTGGCACTGCTGCCTTTGCCAGGGAGCCTCCTGCCAGCTCGGAAAGCGAGATTCTGTCCCTCGGGGCCGGGCAGGAGGAGGTGACAGCAGGCTCCAGCCCCTGCTGCTGGGGGCTAAAGAAGGGCACTGCTGGCTGAGACAGACAAGCAAGAGCAGCCGGGGGCTCTGGCTGGTGTCGCTGGTGTGGGGGCTTCCCTGGCAGCTCTCTGTCCCTTTCCCTGCTGCCCGTGCTGCTACGGTGGCCTCCAGTGAGGCTGGCAGCTCCTGCCACTGTCCCCACGGCATCTCCTTGGAGAGCATAGGGATCCCCCACGTGCATCCCTGTGCAGCACAGGCTCTGCTCCCCGTGGCAGCTGCCTGGCCCTGGAGGAGCCAAACAGCCCTAAAGCCAGGGCTCAGAGCCCAGCCCTCCTCTGCTGCCAGCAGGGGCCTTCCTGGGGGAAGGCGGGGTGTCAGGGCTCCCAAAATTTGAGGCAGCAGCAGCGAGCAAAGCAGGAAGGGCTGACGAAATTTCCTGCGGGTATTTACAGCAGGAACGTGCTTGGTGGCGTCCGAGTGGGGCCGTTCCAGAGTGCTGTGGCCGTGGCTGATGGCACGGGGGCAGTGACAGGTATCTGCTGGACAGGAGGTGTAAAGGCTCCTCGTGGCAAGGGCAGGCAGAGGTGGCGTGGGGGAACAGCCTGTGCCCAGGGATGGGGGAGCTCCCCAGTGCCCAGGGGGGACAGGAGCAGCAATTCCCCCTCAGCGAGGGCCCAGCTGGTGATGGAGTGTTTGGCACACGGGCGTTTGATGCTCCTTCTCTGCTTGCTTTGGGAGAATTTTCTTAGCACAAAAGTATGTGCTGCATTAGGCTGCCCTCAGCCCCCCTCCCCGGCAAGCAGAGGCTTGTGAGAGCCCAGGGATTCTGTGCTGACAGTGCCACTGGGCTTTCTCAGCAGAACAGGCGTCCTGGAAAATACTCTGAGGAGCCTGAGGTGTGCATGAAACCGAGCAGAACTGTGGGACTGCTCCTTTGCTGAGGCAGAGATGGGCCACGCACCCCACACCCCTCTTAGCACGCTTGGAGCGCGTGGCTCCTGGCTGTGGCCACTGCTGGGCCCAGCCTGGCATGTGCCAGTCTCTTGCTAAGCCTAAGCCAGCTCAGGCCAGCCTTTTGTGCCTGAACCCAACTGCAAGCAGCTGCTGTAAATCCAGCGCTGATTTTCCCACTGTTTGGTGGGATGAAGTCATCCCCATCTGGCCACACTTGAAGCCAGCAGCCTGCTCTGTCCCCAGCCCGAGCCAGGGGAGGGCCCGCGTGTGTGACGCTGTGCAAGGTGTGTGTCCCTGCCCACCGCAGCGCCTGGGGCACATCCAGCCTCGCCTCAGCCCGCACTCGGGTGTTTCTGAGGCCTGTAAGGAGTGTCACGGAGAGAATTCAGGCCCCTTCCCAGCCCCCTGTGCCCCTGCCTGCGGGGAAATGGGCTGCAGATGTGGGGCTGGTGAAGCCCCCGCTCTGTGCAGCAGTGAGATGTGGGTCTGAGGGACAGCCCTGTCTGCAGAGCACCACTCGGGGATTCTCTCCCACTGCATCTTCCCCTGAGAGAACAAACCCTGCTGCCTCTGGTTCGGGTGCTCACAGGGGCGGGCGGGGCCTGGCAGGAGGGACAGCTGGGATTTACGGAGCCCTGTCAGGATGGCAGTGGGATGCTGCTCAGCTGGAAGTGAGAGATGGCTCCTCTCACAGCTGCTCTGCTGCTGGTTGGGTCCTCTGGCCTCAGCTCACTGTTTGCTATTTCCATCTGCTGTGCCCAGCACATGGCTGGAGAAGTTGGAAGCTAAGGCAGCTGCTCTTCCTGGGGATTTTTCTCTTGCTGAAGGGCCATGAGTCACTATCTCTGTCAGAGCATGAAAAGGAATTTGCTTAACCCCCTGTTGGAGCCCAGAAATGGGTAGGTTTGCTTATGGTCTGCTTTGCTGCAAAAAAAAAAAAAAAAAAAAGAAGCTGTTCGTGGGGTGTGGCGNAAAGGAAGCTGTTCGTGGTGTGTGCTCAGGTTTTGAGTCAGGCAAACCTTTGCTTGTATTTCTCAGTTTAAGAAATAATCAGTTCTCAAGCATGTCCCATTCCCTCCAGTGAAGTTTGTCCCACCTGTGGACAAACTCACTGAGCCAGCCAAGCCAGGTATAACTCATGTCTTCACTCTCTCCGTGCAGGTATCTCTACAGGACCGTGTTTATTGTGCATTAATGCACCTGAAGCCAAGCATGGCTCCTCCGCAGCAGAGCAATGCGTACTTTTATGTCTTGTTTCAGCTGAGTTGGGCATGGGGCTGCTAATCCTTTCTGACAGGGAGGCCATCCTTGAGAGCGGTGCCCCGGGAGGGCAGGCACATGGGGCTGGGGGGCTGTGCCAGCCCGGGGCTGCCCTGAGCCAGTGACTCCTCCATCTGCGAGCAGCTCCCGGCTCCCCGGCCCTGACAGCAGCCCCTTCTCCCTCCGTCCTGCCTTCACCTCCCTCGGCTGCTGCTGGCTCTGATAAGGTCACTGCCTCTGAAGCCTGCAACCTTCTCCACCTCCAGTTTTACTTCCAGTACTGCAGCAGTTCCTCTCCTCTTCGCTGTAACACCGCCTTCAGCAAGGCAAAACCCCCAGAGCAGCTCTGAGGGCCTGAAAGGTCCCCACTGGGACCTGGCTGGGACTGGTACTGTCCCCTTAGCGCCAGGTGACATGGGTGGCAGGAAGGACAGCACCCCTAGCACGCCTGGAGTGCATCTGTGGGCGCCTGCTGTGCAGGGCAGGGGCAGACCTGGCGTGAGGATAAAGCCCTGTCCCACCCCGCTGCTCTTTGCAGCAGCTGCTCGGGAGTCCAGCCCAGCAGCAGTGGCTGCAGGAGAGGGTGGCCTGGTGGCCCTGGGAGTGGCAGGGCACGTGTGGGCACTGCTGCTTGTCAGGCAGTGAGCGAGGAGGGCCCTTGTCCCGAAGTAGGTGACAATGAGCCACACGGGGCCTGGAGGGGGGCAGGAGGCTCCCCAAGTGACCAGGGAAAGGTTCTGCCTTGCTGCTGTGCTGCCCTGCTGCCTCGGGGCCAGCACAGCCGTGTCTGCAGTCCCTCCACCCACACCTGTCCCCACAGGTTTCCAGGATTTGTGCAGGGCCGCGATGACCACCAAACGTGCTGAAGCTATGGTGTCTACGTAGAATATGCCACGTATTTGTTTTTAATGAGATGGTATGGAACAGTTCATACAAAAAGAAAAAAAAGAAGAGAAAAATGGGTGCTCCCCACCCGTTGTCCGTAAAGCTCTGTGACAAATGGCCCGTGCCCACCAGCTGGGAATGCCAGGCTCGGGGCAGGGAACAACCAGGTGCTGCTCCGAGGGCAAAAGTGCCTGTTTCTTTGCTGCTTCTGCAATGAAGAGAGCAGGTAAGTCTCTGCTGGTGGGTCATACAAAACCCCTTTCCAGAGGTAAGTCCACGTGCAGACGAGAACCTGGATGCTGCTCCAGCAGCGTTAGGAGAGGCCTCCCTGGCAGGGCTGCAGCTCTCCAGCCAAGCTGTGCTGCCTCCCACTGTCCAGCTGCGGGCTGGCTCGGCGCAGTTCAGCTTTGGTGCCGTGTCCCACCGCCTGAGGACCACCCCCAGGACCAGGAGATGCTGCTTCCAGACCTGGGCGCTCAAAATCCCGGTGGCTCCCCGTGAGGGACAGGCAGATGGTGTCCCCTGCCCCTCCGAGCCCGAGTGGGAGGCAGGCTGATGGTGGCATGTTGGCCACGCCGATGCTCGCAGCATCCCCGGCTGTGAGCGCCGTCCGGGAGGAGCCGCTCAGCAGCAGCGGTGCCAGGCGCTGGCCCTGCCGCTTGTCGCATCTCCTTTTGCCTGCCACAGGCTCCCGAGGAGGCAGCAGCTGCCACAGCAGGGCCGTGTGGCGAAGGACACCCCGGGAAGGCGCAGAGGGTGCCCCAGCAGGGTCTGCATCCCCACCTCCTCCCTCCCGTCGCACCGCTCCGTCCCGCCGGGTCCCTGCCCCGCTCGGCGTGTCGCACCAGCGTCACCGCAGGAGCAGCACCAGGGGCAGCAGGAGCAGCGCCGGACACACGGAGATCCCGGCCGTGCCACCGCAGTCCTGGGCGTTTTCCTGCCAGATGGGAGACAAGGGGTCAGCCTGGCTGGTGCCGAGCCCGCCCGCCGCCTTGGGAACAGGGAGCTGTGCCAGCGGCCCGAAGATCACCAGGGCCACAGGAAGGGACTGGTTTGATTCCTGCTGGCCACCCCAGCCCCCCGTGGGCTGGCTAGGAAGCCACTTGCCTCCTGGGCTCCTAGCAGGGGGTGTGTGCTTGCTCCTGACCCTGTGGTATCCGAGCTCAAGCCCTGCCCAGGTGGAACTGATGTGACCGCTTTCCTGCCGGGAGCCCCCTCGGGATTCGCGGCCGTGGCCGGCCCCGGCCATCAGGACGGGCACACGACACACGCCGTGCAAGGGTGCCAGAGGAGCCATTTGCGCATCCCGGGTCCCCGTGGTGTCCCCAGCCGCCGGCTGTCCCTCCCTGCCCCCGCGCTGGCCCGGGATACCTCGGGGTGGAAGGCGTGGCACGAGTCCGGCCGGCGCCGCAGCTTCTGGGAGCGCATCCGCTCGCACTTCACCGAGGCGTTGTGTGCGGGGCTGTTAAGGACAGTGCGGGCAGGGCAGGGGATGGATGCCACGCAGACCCGTGGGGCCCCGATGCAGGCTCGGCTGGGTGTAGCTGCACCGCCCGGGAGGCGCGGCGAGGGGGACAGGGGAAGGGAAGGTCACCCTGCATGGGCTGGAGGCCTCTCCAAGCCGGGCCCTGCTCCCCACCCCCGTGGCAGTGGCAGCAGAAGCACGTTTTCCAGGCTGGCAAACACGGAGGTGACGGGGCCTGTGGAGCCCTGCATCCCTGCTGGGCGTGGAAGGATATATTTGACCTCTTTCGCATCCATTGGGACGGGCGGGAAGACTCTGCAATCGCAGACAGCGTCCGTGACGAGGAGCAGGAGGTTGCTGCTGACGATCTGCTGTGCCACAAACATCCTGCAAGGGAAGGGCAGGTGAGACAAAAAGCACAACTCCCCAGGTACACTGCCAGAGCAGCAGCCCTGGCATTGCCTGAACCACAGCAAAGAAACTGAAAGAAAACGGATCATTGGAAACAGGGCGTCAGCAGGAAGCAGGAGAGACCAGTGAGCAGCTGTACACAGGGAGAAGTGCCATTCGCACCTCTTTTCGGCCTCAGAAAGCTCTGAACTGGCTCAAACCTACAACTCCGTGCTAGGCACAGAAGTCAAAGTCAACCTGAAAGCCCAACCAACCAACCAACCCCAACACAAGCCCTCCCCAGATGGGGCAGCACGTCACAGCGGATGACAGCTGAGAAAGTCTGGTTTCACCCAGAGGTATGTCAGTGCCTATCCAATGTACATTCGTGTGTGTGCTCGCATAATGCATTCTGTATTCTGTGCTCCTGCTCCCTTTTAGAGGTGTTGAATGCCACGCACAGCAGCTGATCGTTTCATTAGTGCTCCCTGACTAATGACTGCCTCGGGAGCCTGTGGCGGGGGGATGCCTCTCCCAAATACCTGGATAAAAGATGCACAAGATGCACCTGGGAGCCAGAGGCTGCGATAGAAAGGAGCTGAGCAGGACACAGCACCTGCTGCAGGTGAGGGGCTGCCTCCAGCAGGGAGGGGTCAGTGCCAGGCTCTGCTTGTGGCAGAGATCTGTGACCCAAAGAGGTCACTCAGTTCCTCTGTATCTGCCCGGAGCTCAATACAATACCTTGTTGTCATCGAATCTGCAATCTCTTCTGAAACAATGTTTGGCAAGGCCTGGTTATCCTAGAGCCATGCTGACTAGTGGAGGCTGTTTTTCTAACCTTTAAGTCTTTCCTGCGGTTGATCCAACGCTGAAGACTAGGTAGGATTGTTTTGGGTTTTTTTTTAAGGGCAATTCCAGTCAGATCTGTTTGGCCTGCTCACGTTAGGAAAAGCTGGGTCAGTGGAAATTCATCTTTTTGTCACCTTTCCACATGTGATTGCTGATGGCACTGTGCAACCACTGAAAACAGCCTCTTTTCACAACGACTTTCCTGTTCCTTTTGACTGTCCATTCTCTTACAATGAAAATGGGAAACAAAAAAGTGGGCCCTTGTTTTCAGTTCTTTCAGTCTAACGCTTCTTGTTTTTTTCTCCATCCCTGTTTTTTTGTTTCTGTAGAAATACGGAAAAGGGGGAAAATGAACAAAAAGCATTGCAAAAAGGAAAATTTTCTAAGAAGAAAACTTTTGCCGGAAACATGGAAAAACAGAAGTTCCTTTCTGAAATCTGTGGAATGGAAAGGTACCTATATTTAAATGCTGTTCTCTTTGTTCTCCAGCCACCTCTGCTCGTTAACAGATGGTTTTAATCCTTTTTTTTGTTAAGAATCAGTACGCTGGTCTCTTCACCTCCCTCTGTCCAGCACGGCTCTGTGGCCAGAGCTGCGGACACCGTGGCGGCCGTGCCATGGGCACAGTGGCAGGTGACCCTTCTCAGGTTGCTGCCATCCCCAGCAGCCCCCGGAAAAGCCCCCCTGAGGGGAGGGAAGCCGCAGCTCTTACTTTTGGCAGTCTCCGCAGTCGATGAGCCCGTTGGTCTCCCTGATGGCCGGCTCGTACACGAACACGGGGTACTCGGTGTCGCAGGGCTGCAGCATGTCGTGCTTCTTGTGCTTGTGAGCTGCCGGGGGAGCAGACAAGGGACAGGTGAGGGGCACACGGGAGCTGCCTGCGCTGGGATGGAAACATTCCATCCAGCTGGCTCCTCGGTGGTGGACTTTGGAGGAGCAGCCCTGCGTGCCCGCTTCCCCCGCAGCAGTGGCCCAGAGCAGGTGCCCTCCAGAATAAGGGGATGGAGATGCTGCAGAAAGCAGCCAGGCAGTGATCCCCGCTCCCACTAGGTGGTGTGGGAAAACCGGCCTATGTGTGCAGTGCCTCCAATATTGCCACTCGCCTTCCCCCAGCAAGCCCTGCCACGCCGAAGCCGCAGCCGAGGGGCCGCGGTGGCCACAGCAGCCCGGGGACCCCGCTGGCCAGGCAGGCAGGGACATCTGGGCACGGGTACCCTGTGTCCAAAGGAGCAGGGGGTCCTACTGAACCAGCCGTGCCAATGAAAGCCCTCCTGCCTGAGGCAGCCCTGGTTCATGCGCTTTTTAAACACCGAAACCTGTGCCTGGGCTGGTCCTCTGTGCCTGTGCCAAGGGCTGTGCCCCTGCAGGAGCCCTGCATGTACCCTGCGTGTCTGTGGTGGGGCTCTCATCACCTGCTGGTCCCTCCTGAGCCCGCTGACATTTCAGAGCGAGCCCACAGCAGGGAATTTGAGGGGCTCAGTACGTGTCACGTTAAGAAGAAACCACCAGCAGCGAAGAGATCTGGCCTGAGACCACAGGGAAACAGATGACAGCTCTCGAGGACCAGCAGAGACCCAGCTAATGAACAGCTCTGGCTCCTGGAGGGAGCAGCTGCTCCATCACTCATCAGTCACACTCTGTGGGACTCCCAAACTAATTTGGGGATGAGGGGGAGCTGAGCCACCTCACTAAGCCTCCCTCAAGAAACATTCTTTCTAGGAGTTCAGCAAAATCTGTCTTGCCTGAAACTGCTGCCTTGGGCCCTTCTGGCAATTATTTTCTGCAGTTGGAGGTAGCAAAGCCAGCTCCTGCCTCTGTAGGACACAGGGGACTGCTGCTGATGGAAACGTGAAGCTTTGTTGCTAGGGCAGAGGTGGTTGCAGCTCAGCCAGCAGCAAGCACGAGGAATGGTTTCTACATCAGCTCTGGAAGCCTCACTTTGCAGCCCCCCACCCACGCAGCAGCCACAGGCAGTGCTCCTGGGGGCACCAGCAGGGAAAAAGGTCTTCCTGACGTGGAGGACGCCCAGTTTGTCCCTTGCAGCAGAAGTGCCGAAGATTTATGAAAAAAATGCAGCAGACTGGGTTTTAATCAGCGAATGTCTGGTGAGGAGGCATCAAGAGGGCATCTGTGATGGGGTGGGTGATTTGCATCACTGTAAAACCCTCACTGCTGAGAGCAATGGTCTCCTCTCCCCCGGCTCTGCCAGAGCAGGCAGAAAGCAGCAGGCACCTCCCCGCGGAGCTTGCCGTCTAAATAATGTGGATTACATGAGACAGAGAAAAACTGGACGATTTTCTCTGATTTTTCTCTCCACCATGGCAATCCAGCAACACAAGACATCCATTAAGAGCCAGGAACTGCAGCCCAATCTTCCCTCTAATGCCTTGCCCAGGTGAGTGTGATGGGCACTCAAGCCCCTCCCTGCGGTGCAGAGTCTCTGGTAATTGTTCTTTGTGCTTTTCTTCAGAAGTCTCAAAAACCAGCGCTCAGGAGGCAGCCCCCTGCTTAAATCCTCCCAGACCGTGGGACCCGCTCCTGGTGAGGTTCATTTCGCACAGATTCAGAAGCCCACGGAGCCTGACTGCAGCACAATGCCTCGTTCTGTATTCACCCTGGATCCACACTGAATTAATCAACGGAACTTGTCATTCCAGGGGCCGGCAGCACCTCTGCCACCAGCCAGGAGCTGTCTGGCTGCGCTCTGCCACCGTCCCTCTGTGCAAGCCCCACGCCGCAGAAGCAGGGAAAAGCCTCTCCCATTTCTGCTGATGGGGAATGCCTCTGACTAGGACCCATCACAGGGACTGACAGTCCTGAGGAGATCTGCGACGAGCAGCAGAAGACCCTGTTTCTGAGGTGAATTTCAGACACTTCTGACGGGGCATGCAGAATATCCCCGTTTATGCTGTAAGGAGAGAAGCTGCAAACACTTTCTGGCTCTGACCAGCTGCAGGGCTGGCAAGTGTATTCTGGCCAGGAAAGTCCCCAGGCTAAGACTAAAGGAGTGTGAGAAACAGAGCAGGAGCCCTTTCTTTCAGCGTTAATTCACTGTACTTGGGGCTGGGAAAGCAGCTCCAAACCCTGAAACAGGTGGCCAGGCTCTCACAGCCTGGAGCAGGGACAGCCCAGCTCTTGTGGCAAGACCACACGTTGGTCCCTCAGCCACAAACCATCAGCGTGCCCCTGGATTTGCAGCACTGCCACTGCAGCACAGCTGCTGGCAATGGACTGTGCAGTTCTTGCTCAGAAGAATCGCTGTGATGACCACAAAGGTGACCTCGTAAAGCTGGGGCAATCTGCTGGCAAGAATTTAACACATGGCTCGTGTCATGAATTGCAAAGAGCCCTGACATACCAGGACCTCATTTTTCCCCTGCTCCTGGTAAAGAATGGCATCCTTTACTAGCTCCAGATATAATAACATACCCTTTACTAGCTTCCTGTTATAACACCATCAAAGCAGATGGAGTTCAAGCAATATAAAATACAGTGGTGTGAAGGACGGGGTGCAGGGAGGGGTGAACGAGACCATCAGCTTGGAAAATGCAGAAGGGAAGTTGATCTGAGGCCTCTCAGCCTCAGCCAGTGTTGGATGAGGGCTGTCATGGTGGGCTTGGAGAACCAGGCCCCTCAAGGGGAAAGTCAGTTAGACTCCATGAGCACAGTCAGGATAAACGTGGCCAGCACCAAGGTGTACTTTTAAACTGCCACAAGTGCCCTGCACAGACCTTAACTCTTTTTTTTTTTTCTTTTTTTCTGCACAAGCTGAATGAAAAGAAGCTGCTTTAAAATCTCCTAACTCCTGCACAGAGACAAGACCTATGACAGAGATTATTCTTAAGCCTACTGCCAGTTAATTTGCTGGGAAGCAGTGCAGCTGCAGCAGTACTGAGAAGTTCAGAGAAGCCCAGTAGCACGTCCATCATCACCAAAAGGCTCGGGCTGAGCCTCCGCATGCACATGCTGGACATCAAAATGTTATCAGCGCCCTGAGAGTCTGCTGGTCAGGGATTAGTAAACAGCCAGAGGAGCTGATAACAAATTGCAAACTTTATAGCAAAGAGTGAGTTAATTCCAGGCTGTCGCTGCTACCATCTGCACTTCCAGAAAGACTTTGTCAGACGTTTGGCAACCAATCCTTCTGAGCAGCAGAGGCAGTTGCTGTGCCTTGTTATGAACTATAGAGCCCAGATTGTGAACTCTTTCCCACCAGCATAAATCCTGCACCCGAGTCAGTGGATTTACTCTGGGACACGTGACAAAATCTGCCACTTAGTTACCAATATAAAACATAGACTTTAAGCAATTATCTTGTAAAATATCTTCTGTGTATATTACCATGCAGTAAAAAAAGAAACGTTTATGATCTACAGAATTCTAGAAATAGTTCTTTCCAGGCTGCATGCCTTGGCTGGAAGTATTTTTGGCTTAATTAAAAGCTTTCAAACCTGCGGTGATGTCCATAAAAGCAGAAGCCCTTATAAACACAGAGAGAAACTGAGATGCTGAGAGCAGAGAAAAATCTGTGGCAGCAAACATGTCTTCTCACCACCTCTGAAAAGCAGATTTGTATGATGAGTGCAGTCTGAATACATCACGCCCGTATTCCAACAGCAAGTCTCACCTTCCCAGAAAACAAGAGAACTTGGGAAGCAGAAATAGGCTCAGAGCTGCAGAGCCAGAGGTACACAGTCAGGCAAGGGAGAGCATTAGATCCCTGATCGTTAATTCCTCTGCACATAACCCGGAAAAAATGTGTGTGCTCAATTTCTCTCTCACAAAATGTCTCCTTCGCTTCATATTTTTCGCATTCACCAGCCTTGGCGGGCAGTCAAGAAAATGTTAACATCTCTGGCAAAAATCTACAGCCCCTTCCCAACAACATGTGCAATCCATTTCTTCCAGCCCCAATAGTATTCTTCCACCCTGCTACTCCCCCACACACATGGACACTCATTTTTTTCATCTGCAGACACCCTCTCTTGCTCTTCCTCTTCTCCATCCAGTAAGACACATTCCAACTGTCTCTGTTTCTCCATCTCTGTCTCACACATACGTCTTTGCTGGGCAGAGAGCAAATTGGCAAATACAAGCTAGATATGGAAGCAGGGAGATACAAACACAGCCACAGTCTGGACTCTGTCTTGGAGGAATTTCTAACTTGCCTGCAGGAGTGGATTTATGAGCTACAGCACATACTTATCAGTTGAACCGCCCGAAAGTCCTTCTGCATTATCCCAGAGCTGGGCTGGGATTTATCAGAAGGAGCTAAGCCACGGGGTGTGGAAAAGAAGACTTAAGTTACTTCTTAATAACTGAAGTCTACAGGACCCGTATAGTTTCTCCTGCGAGAAGGCACGGGTTGGTCTTTGGCTTGGGAATAAGAGCCAAGAAGAAGGGGCCAGCTGGGAGCCACGGTGAAGGACACGCCGTGGAACACGGGCCACAGGCCCAGCCAGGCCACAGGAATGAGTGATGATGCTGTCTGTGACTGCAGATCCTCAGGAGGCTCGTGTGTTCCTTCTTTTATCAACTGCTCAGTGACAGACCTTCAATCACCAGCTCAGCCAGCTAAATGAGCAACAGCATCTCTTCTTTGCAGACCAGGGAAACGGAGCCAGGCACTGCCTTGGCCCTGTCACGCCTTTCTGCAAGTCCCCCACTGCACAAAAGGTGGAAAAAAGTCTTTCCTAGCCTAGGAATTTCTAGTTAATTCTCTTTTTTTTTTTAACTATTAAGTGGCTCTACTTACAGTGATGGAAGACAGCCTTGGCTGGAGAAGTCCCACGACACACAGACACACAGTGATGACGGAGACACGTGACAGTTTCACAAGATGGCAGTGACATGAAGACATGAATTTGCACACAGCAGTCATGGAGGCGATGTGGGAAAGAGATGAAGGAAGCACAAAAGGAAATGGTGATGAGCAGGACAGCAGTGACAACCCCTCTCCCTTTTTGCCCACATCCCCTCAAGCACAGACTAAATCCAGACATGGAACATCTACGGCAGGAACGCCACGCCAGCCTGTTCTCCAGGACGAGCAGCCTCTCCTGCCCTGTCGTGAGTACTGTACCTGCTCATCTCACTCCTCCTCGCCAGTTCCTGCATGGGGCCACCCCTGTTATCCTGCTGTGTGTTACACAGCAGCCAGGGCTGCTTAGGGGGCAGCTGCAGCCTTTGCTGCCTTCTCTGGAGGAGGAGAGTGGGACCTAAACAGCACCCATGGGCCTGCTTCTCTAGAGGGGAATTCCGCTTTCAAACAATGACTGTTTCCCCATTATGCCAGGAGAGTTCAGGGCAGAAGACCCAGCCCCACGGCCGGCATGGAAGGTGCCACTGTCTCCTGCTAAAGGAACCACTAGTGATCAGTAATTAGCAAGACTAATTACAGCCCTGCATGGCAGCGCAGAGCACACCTCCGCTCCCCCTCTGGGTCTCCTCAGGGCCACCAACATCCCCCTGCCTGCAGGGGCTGGGATGGGACTGCACAGATCCCTGGGGTGTTTCCAGCAGGCAGCACTTCAGCTGCAGGACAGGTCACTGGATTCCAAACCAGACTCACCCCTCTGCTGAGCTCAGCTGCTGGCCAATACCGTGTGCACCATCTTCTCTCTTCCAGAGCAGGTCCAGCGGGTCAGTGAAGACCCTCCGTGTGCTACTGAACCCTAAGGTTTCTGTCTGGCTTCCTGGGACCTCTGCTAGGCTCTGGGGAGCCTGCTGCTCCCCCCCTGCTCTGTCCTGCCCTGTAGCAGACTGGAAGGGAGGCTTTCCAACAGAAGTTCTTTGCAGCTGACAGCCTCTCTCACCCCATGGCATATAGGGCAGGGGTCCCCAGGAAGAAGTGCCTCCCCTCCCCTCTCCTCAGCAAATTTCCCCGAGGGAAGCAAGCAGTGTGCTCCGAGCAGCACACACCTCACCCTGACCACCCTGGTGCTGCGGCAGCCTGGAAAGGGGGTGCAAATGGGGGCACATGGTGGGATCTGGAAGCTGGATTCCAGTGTCGTGGGGCAGATCGCAGGCTCCTCGCACAAGGCCAGGCTTCCCCGCACAGCGTCTTCTGTCACCAGTGGCTGCAACACTCACGTGCTATGGGGCGGCTGGACTCTTGTGTACTCACCATCTGCCAAGTTGTCTGAGTGCCAGAAGCTACTCATGTTAAACTCCAAAAGGAAGCTGTCAAAAGAGCAAGAACAGAGGATGCTTTTTCAGCAGCCTGGAAGGATGCAGGTGTCAGGGAGATGGCCCTGTCGCCCAGCGAGTATCAGTTCTAAAATGTTTACTACAAATTTCTGGCAGTGCAAGTCTGATTTTTAAAAATTTGTAGATTTTTTTTTCCCCCTCTCCACATGCTAGAATGTAGCTTTGTATCATGGGATCTGTACTGTGGGAGATCTGAATGGGCTTTTTCCTGAAGTATATCCTGTGCACGGGGCTCGCCAGTGAAGGAAGGAATGAGTATGGCAGCCCCTGAGGCTGGGAGGGGATTCAGCCATGACTCACCTGAGGAGCAGGCACGATGGCCATCAGAAGCCCACACTCTGGCTACCTGGAGGTAACTACATTGAATTATTCTGTACCAACAGGCTAAAGCCCTCAGAGCTGGACCTTTACCACATCTCCCCTTTCGCACACCCAGCGAGCCACTTCCATCCTAATTTGAGCTTGAACTCTGGTCCACCCCAGGAGTCTGAGGTGAACCCAAACCCAGAGAGCCTCCCCTCTCTCCCCCCTTGCCTGGCACTCAGACCTGAGCTGCTTGGCTTGCTGCCTTCAGCCTTCTTCCTCCGTGAGGGGAAGATGTGTATTCGCTCACCACGGGCAAAGGAGACAGGCAAGAGGAGTCGGCACCAAGGACCTGCACAGAGCCCCAGGAGACCCAAGTCCTATTTCTGGCTCGGGCGCTTGGTGCTGAGAGACTTCAGGTAAACCCCAGACCCGCTGTGGGCCTCTGCCTCTCAAAATGGCACTAGTAATAGCTGTCTGTCTCCCAGGAGCACGGCGCAGAGCTGAACATCAGGAGAAGGCTGACAGCAATGCCCTGCGCGGGGGCTTCCGCTTGCAGCTTTCCCAGCTCCTGCCCCTCCTGGTCTGAGCCTCCCAAACGCCCCCAGCTTTTGGTACTCACATCAGGAAATCACTTATCAGCCACTTCACTGCAGCTAGAAAGGCATAAATTGGCTGGAGAACAAGAGAAGAAATGAGAAATACCATAAGGACCTGGTCAGAGAGTTTATAATTGTTATGCAGGACCCCGCATTTTAGACCAAGTCCCTCCACTGATCAGAGCTCTTGAAGACAGGCTGGAGATTCAAGGTCTGGGCATCACTGGAAAATACATCAAAATACATCAAAAGCCAGCAGAGCTGCCCTGCTACTAATAATATCTCCTCACCTCCTCCCCATCAGGGTCAGGGAGTTTATCAGCAATGTATGAAGGACTTTGAAGATGTAATTGCTTGATGATTTCTCTCCAGTGTGGATGACCTTCAGAGCTCAGAGCAGGAGAGAAACACAGCTAAATGGGACACCACCAGTTTAGGATGCTTTTGTGTTCTGAGAGCAAGTGGTGTTTCTGGGACAAGTGACAGCATTGTCCAGGATTTAGTATTATCTGCCATTGATTGATTATGCTTAACTCTGCTTTCATCCAGCTTTTCCTCAAGATGGCATGACTTCTATCATCTTCTTGCTTTTCAGCTACAAATTGGAAATCCAGCATTATCCCAGGGACAATTCATCTGCAGAGGATACTGCTGCTTCTTTTCTTCATGGTAACCACGTCTAATTTTCATCTCCCCCTCTCATAATCATGTCCTCAAACCCAAAACAGATGCAGTAGTCACGGGACACAGGATAATGTTCCATTACTGCTGACTTCTCTTCAGCCAAAATAAGCCAGCAAATAGTAAACTGTAGAGATGGTTGGGAATTTGACTGATTTTTATGTCCGTATATGAAAAACTGATTTTTCTTGATTTCTTCCTTTTTCAAGGGTTTTGCTAAGAGGGGAAGATTAGAGATGGAGGCTAAATGCTCACCTTTTTATTCTCTTCCCAATTCACCTCATTTTTGGCAGCTCATAGTTCGTGACACTTCTTTCAGTGATCAGAATTGGAGGATATCATCAAGCAAATATTTTCACTACAATCACCATATGTTATCTAGCCAGCTTAAGTATAGCCGTTGCAAACCAGATATTGTTAAAAGTGGTATTGGTAAGAAGGTTGCTAAAAGGTAATATTTAGTTGAAAATTATTTTACTGGAAAAAAATTACAATGTCTCACTGTAAGGAGTTCTTCCAGCACTCCTTCCAGTATCAAAGGATCGTAACAATAATGAACACACCCCTGTTTAGGGTTGTGTCAAGTAGTTTGAAGTGGCCTAAGTGTTGATTAGGTACCTTGTTCTGCCTGTTTGAGGCGAGGTTAGGAAGGTGGAGTGGGATTAGATTATGAGTTTGTATCAGCCTAAAGAGGGATCGCCTTTGGGTACTGGTAAAACCCTTCACTCTGTTAGCTTGTTCCCTGGGCTACCAGCATTCCCACTCTCTCCTGCTCCAAGCTCACTCATCCTTCCCCAGTGACTGCCAGTTTTCCCCAGACGCTCTGTTCCCTGACAGTGCAACTCTCCTTCTTGAGCTGCTGAGTAAAACCATGCCCTGTAAAAGCATTCCTGTTCATTTCAGCTGCCAGCTGGTTCCCTGGCTTTCAGGAGAGCCTGCCACAGTCTAGTTCCTGTCCTTTCCCTGCTCCTTCCAATTGTCAGCGAGATCCTTTGTGGCAATACAGAGCCACGTTGGAAACCAACAGTGGCCAACCAGCAGCAGCCACCGCTGCTTCAGGAACGTGTCTGAGGTGAGTTTGAGAAGCAAACACCTCCCGAGTCTTTTGGGGAATGCTGGAGGGGCCCTGCAGGAGGAAGCTGAGCCCAGGAGGGCTGCACAGTGCCAGATACGTACGCTGAGCAGGGGCCGGGCGCCGCTGTGGTGGTGGTAGGGCACCTTGCACATGGCTTGGTAATCATACATGGTCACTCTGCAAGCCAAACACAACAAGCAAGCAGTCAAAAGCAAGCAGTGCAGCCACCCACGGGACAGACGCGTCAGCTTTTTCTCAAAAATGTCATGTATGAACTGTTCCCTGGATGCACTGAAGCAGTGACCTGCTTCCACGTGTCTTTGCTGTTTGGCCAGCGCTGGATCTTGCAGAGCAAGAAATACAGGCTCTGGATTAATGTAACTGGGTCAGTGCAGGAGGAAATATGTCCCTAATTTCAGACAGTGAGTAAAGCAGGCTATGAAGCAGAGGAATTATAATTGTAACTACCTCAGGTCCCCCTAGCTCCTGTTTTCAAGCCACTGAAACTCTGAACTCTCTTTTGACATCGGCTGGGGGACTGAAGTGAGATGAACAGAGGTATTTTTAAGAGAGAGAGAAATGTGGTCAGCCAGCTGCAATCTGTGGGGCTCTCAGACAACCACCCCTCACAAAGGCTTTCCGAGTGGCAGGACGAACTGAAGCACTTCTGTACCCAAAATGCCAAGAAATGTTTCCCCTAACATCTTGCCCTGGAAAAGACAGAGCAGCAGCTGCTCTCTGGCCACCCAGAGATTGGAAGTTTCTGTCTCTCTCTGTGTTTTGCAGCAGGTGGAAGAGCAAGAGATGAGGAGAAACAGTGTGTGTGGTGAGGATGGCTGAGCGAGTCAGCAGAGGGGGAAGGTAGCTAAAGGAGCTCTTGTGTCTGAATAAGAGAGTCACATGCATCATCAGCATGTGCATTTTCCCCTGCTCAAGTGCTTCTTAGAGGGACCAACACGCTCTGACCCACACACCAGCGAGGAACAAGGAGTACAGTGCAGAGATCCCCCACTTACCGCCTGAACATGCCCATGTTTAGCAGCTGGGTCATCACTGAGCCATCCACTGCACCAAAAAATTTTCCAGTCTGCAAGCACAAAAAGGGAAAAACAGAGTAAACTGTAAATTTTCCAAATGCTCGATGGCTCCAGCCGATCTAGTTTGCTTGGAAGCCTGCTGTACACAACGAGGGTTTTAGTAAGGAGGCAACGCCGATCCTTGTCCTTTGGCTGGCTGGAAAGCTTGAGGGAGGACTTCCCCCATCACCAGCTGGGCATCCTGCACCATTCCTACCATGCCTGGAAACGATTTAGCCCACGTAAGTCCCTGCAGCTTGTGACAGAAAAAGGCAGACTCTCAAGCTGCCGAGACCCAGGCGTGCTGAGTCACTGGAAGCCTGGACTCTCCTGTGGGTTGTTGGGAATCCATGTTCTCTGGATCTGAATGCCTGAGTCTTCCATTTGAGCCTCTCTGCTACCCATGGCCACGGTGGCTTTGGAAACCTCTGCTCTCCTGCTGCCCGAGGGGAACTGGCCCACCGTGCATGAGTGTGACGTACAGGTTTATTTAGGTAGCAAATGCAATTTTACAACTCACTGCTGTGCGAGTTCTGAGCAGGCAGTGACTCAAACAACGCAACACAAACCCATCCATCCCTGCAGCTTTCTGGCATAGCTAGAACTAAGCTGCATTTGGGGGGACAACAACCCCCCAGTCCTGCTTGCATGCCTGAACTAAAGGTGGAGCTTGTGGCCCTCTGGTCCCTTGTACGCCTTGGAGTCAACAACCTCGAATATGGACCCAATCTCAAATGTGGTAACTGCTGCTTTAAAGATTTCCTCCAACAAACAATTCTGGCCTTCCTGATTACTAAACCATGACAAATCTATTGCAAAAATGCTTTAAACCTGTCAAGTCCACTGCTTTGTTCACAGGCAAGTAAATGAATTGTTTGTAAATAATAAAAGCGGATATGAGCTGTCCTCTGTCTGTTTTCCTGGCTCTTGGGTCCTGACAGAGTAAATAGCTCCCATGTGTCATGGAAGCATTCACACAGCCTGGGATGTTTTGCTTTTCCACTGATAGGCTAGCAGTCATTTCGCATGTATTAGCAGATGACAGATGACTTCATTTATTTGAGTGGGACATTTTCACAAAAGAAGCCCGAACCCTTAGGCAGATTTACCTAAGATCACATGGTAATCATCTAACAGTAGTGTTACATGGTTATGAGCCTCTTCCCAAAAGGCTTTAGAAGTCATTTCGCTGTATAAATCGATACGTAACATCAACTCCCCTTCGAGCATTTAGGCTGTAATCGTCTCAGACAGCCAAATGTGCCTGAGCAAGCACTAACTTTTTTCACCTCCCTCGCTCTTTCAATCTGATTAGGGTGGTGAAGGGGCCAGCTGCTTCCATTTAATACCAGCCTGCAGACCCAGCGGGAGCCAGAGCAGTGGGATTTAACACAGTGCAAGCTGCAGACAGTGGGGCAAGGAGAGGGGGCCATGCAAGGCTCTAAATGAGGCCCATCCTGCCAAGAGACGCTGATGTCTGACCAGATTTCTCCACGCAGGACATAATTTGAATAGGTATAAGAATGAGGAGCTATCAGTGTGAGCATGGCCCAGAAAGGCATCAGCAAACTGGCCTCTAACACCAAACCAGACATCCAAAGCTTGCTGCTGTTTTAGGTTCCCTGTGCAGGCAGTAACACAGAAAAGCATCCCTTGGCAGAAACCAAAGCAGTCCTGTACTGGGGCAACATTTTGTAAAGCAGCTCTCATGACATCCTGCCTCCTCCAGCGCCTGCTGCTCTCCTAGGCATCCCTCTGCCGTGTTTCTCCCAACTCCCATCCCTGGGCAAGTTTCCACAGGCCCTTGCCATTTCAGGGGTTGACAGCACGAAGCGTTGCTCTGACAGCCCGCGTGACACACGCTGTGTCACACCCCCCTGCAGCTGAGTGTACGAGCACGTGTGCAGGCCGTGCACAGGAAAGACATGCAGCCCAGAGCACACACATGACTCAAAAGCTCCAGCACTGCTCACATGCATCCATGCTTTGCTGGCTTGCTGAGCAATTTACAGTTTCTGTACACTCAGAAGCTGTAGACAAACAGGATCTGCCAAATTGCCCAGGCTTTGGGCAGGCAGGCAGCCTCCTAGTTGTGTGGCTCAAACAGAGCCAGCCCTTGCTTCTCCTCAAGCTCTGAGCTCTGGTGGCATCTTGGCCTTCTAGCTGCCTCCCTGCACCCTGCCCCTGCAGTCCCACCTGGGCAGGGCTTGCAGAGGTACTCTGCAAAATGCCTCAGGCAGAAGGCAGCAATCCTAGAAAAAGAGGTTTAGTGAGCGAGGGAACATCTGGATGCAGCAGGCGGAGGGAGCTCAAGACCTGTGATCCACAGCTGTGCCTACGACTGGCAGCGAGAGGCAGCTAAAAAATCAGGGGTGGCTGGGGGGCCACGGCTGCAAACATGGCAGAAAACGCAGAGCAGCCCTCCCTGCAGCACAGCCTGACTCTGCCACTTATTTCCCCTTCCTCCAAGAGCACCTGCTCCTCACTCACTCCCTTCTCCTGGCTCTGCGTTTTAACTCTTTGCTCCCCCTGGGATGAGACTGGATGGGGAGATTAGCTCGAATTAAGAGATTACCCGTTCTTCCCCAAGTAATCCTGCAGGGAGCTTCCAACTTGTCACTCATTAAAATCCTGAGTCCCTTTTCCATGGTGGTTTCCGACTGCCAGTAAGCTTCCTGCTGCCTTCATCCAGAGGTTATCAGAGCCAATCCCCCACCCTGATCCCCCATCCCAAGGGCAGAGGAGAGCAGTGCCTGAGCCACACTGTCCTCACCCCGTTCCTGCGGGAAGCTGCTCTGATTTCCACTGTGGTCTCCAAGGGAAGGAGATGCAGGTAGCAGGCAGCTCTGGCAGGCAGAAAAGCCAAAATACCCACAAAAATCCAGGTACAGGATTTTTTTTTTGCATGATATTAAAGGATACCTTGAGGAAAGACTACAGGATGGGGCAAGGAAGGCCACACAGCAGCAAGTGATCCCATGCAGCAACATCCAGGTGGCAAAGCTAGGAAACCCAGGGTATTGATTTAATGCTGCTGTCTTGAATTCCCTGTAGGGTTCAACGGTGTGGACACTCATGGTGCCACCAGGAAACGAAAACAGTAGCTGGAACAGGATAAAGAAGTCAGAAAAAAAAGCTGTGGTGAACTCTCTGAGGTCAGGGAAGGTAAAAGCTGGAGGAGGACAGCTCTGGTGCTTGCCAAAATGCCTGATCTTGGAGGCATGAGGATAATGTTTATAATTTACCCAAATCAACTATAACGCCAGTTTCTGCTAGTCAGATCTTTCAGAGATGAGCTTTGGAAAAACCCACTTTCCATAGGATGCCCGAAAAAATACAGAGGCAGAACCCAGGAGAGTAGTTCTCTCTCCACCCAGGTGACATGGTAGCTAAAGGGTGTAGTTGTCTCCACTGAAGGACACATGTCACAGGACTCAGTAAAGCACCTCTGAAAATGCCATGGGGGCCAGAGGAGAAAACAGCAATTCCTAAGACCACCAGCCCATTCCAAACACGCAGTAGGACCTGGCCTCCCAGAGTAGGGAGCTAATGCAACTTTTACAGCATTTCCCTCCCTTATCTTTCAAGTTCTATTTGCTTTTTGGCACACCACGTCACGGAAGGGATACTTCTACTGGACTATTCAGTGTGCTGGGTGGGGCATTTTCACTTTCCTACAGAAAAGAGGTTGGTTGGTTATTACAAGCCCGCTCAGTATCTGTCTGCATCCCTCCCCAGTGCCTCTGTGTTGCTGATTGGTTTTGCTCTGTGACTCTCAAGAGTTCTCATCTCGGCCTCTCTGAACTCACTGTGCAGTGCCTGCAGAATGCACAGTCTCACCTTTTTGCTTGCCAGCCCATTCTGAATATGCTAACCAACCCGAGTCCAGGTGGGAAACCATGGGACTCGTACAGCTGATATTTTCCATCTAAATAACCATCTCAAAATTATTCTTCTTTCTTTTCTGCCCCAGCTTCTTTGAGATCAATGTCACTACTTCATGCTTCACTGTTTCACCAGCCTCTCGTAAGGGACTCTGTTCAAGGCTGAAGAGAACTGAAATTCAGTAGGTTATCTAGTCTCCCTTATCTCCTGATTTTGTCACACTTTCAAAGAACTATAGCTGATAGGTTTTCTTCCTTCTGGAAGCTGTGCTGCTTGTGCCAATCGCATCCACCAGGAATTCTGTTACCTTAATTTCCATTTCAACCTGTTGGTCACACCTCGAAGAAAGTAATTTCTGGGATTGGATCTAGTGCCTTTTGAAAATACCCAAACTGCATTTGTTCACTCCAGTACAATGGCAATTTTAATGAAACTCCACAATTCTGTCAGTAACAAAAGCCCTTCGTTTCTCATTTCTTCTCTAAGCCCACTCTTACTATTGACTTATTGCTTTGTAGTTCATGAGATTGTTCCCACATATCACATTCTGACGTCCAGAACTATGGGGTTTAATTATTTTGAAAGAAGTAGCTCTGTGGTGAATTTATCAGAAAACAGAAAAGTGCAGCTCAACCATGGAGTGGCTGGTAGTGTTGAATTCACCCAGCTACACAGGCTGTCACATCAAACTTGCACCCCTCCAGCTCCCTAGAAATGGCTGTGGAACCACACTCCTTATTTTCATTTCTATTAGGAGCCTTTTCCCTTGCTCCTTTCACCTCTGCAAATCCAGTAAATCCCCCAGTTCTTCAGGTGTGTTCCTGTTTACAATTCGCTTAAATTGTTTTGTCTTTGTTTTTTTGCCTTTAGCATTTTGCTTTTACCATCCCCTGAGTTTCCTTTCCTAAAGAACACCTGCTTTGACTTCAGAAGCACTCAAAAGTGCTGCTCCCTTCCCTTCCCTTCCCTTCCCTTCCCTTCGGGACTGTCTCAGATCATCTTTCAATAGCATCTGTGCCAAGGGAATGGAGTCTAATTTCCTTTTTTTCTGATCAAAAGATATTTTGACTAGTTCCTTCCTTATCACTGCAAACTCCTTCCTCACCTAGGATGTGCTGTCACTCTGCTGGGAGCCTTCCCCCTCACTGCACAGTTGAATTTAATTACACCACAGCCACCCTCATTCCACAATTGAACTTCATTTGTTTTAACCAGCTCTGGTGGGTTACTCAGGAACAAGCAAACCCCGCTCTCCTCCTTCTCTTATGCTCTCTTACCTCTTCAGGTATTTTGGAAACAAGTATAAAGCCGTTGTTGTCAATGAGGAAGCAGTTCAGAATCTGCAGAGACGGAAGAGAAGCGATATTAAAGATGGCTTTTCCCCTGTTTGTGTTCAGGACGGAGCAGTGTGGGTTTGTGAGGATGGCAACAGCCTTGGCATTTCCATGCCAGGCCCCACAGCTCGGCTACCACGGCTTTTACACAATTCTTTTCCCTCTCTGCCTCCATTTTGAGGTTCTGAGTTCATGAGCTGTGACAGAGGTTGTCTCTTGCCAGGGCTCTCTGCAGGCCTAGCAGGCTGTGAGCCACACTCAAGGCAAGGCATCCTTCAGGATATTTGGAGTGCTCTTCTCTTTAATAATATGGTATCTAATGCTTTCCATCTTCAGATTTCAGAGTTTTATAACCACTCACGAAATAACCCTCTCCCCACCACTGAGCATCAGTGCTGATCTTATTTTTATTTTGCAAAGCAGGAAATGGAGGCACAGAGTTTAGATGAAAACCTTTAGGTCTTGCAGGGAAAAACTAGGAAGCAGAAAAAATCCTACATGAACGTACAACAAAAAAAATCTCTGGTGATCTCACTTTTCAGGCCAGAGGAGCTCCTGTCCCAAATATTCCTGAGACCAAGGCTGGCATAAACACAAAGAGAGGTGTCCAGCATGCATGTCATGCTGACAGCCACTTTTTTTTTTGGAAGATCTGGGATGCCAGGGAGACAGACTTAAAAGAGATGGACTTTCCTTAGAGTCACTGGCTGGAATCTCAAAGTCTCTGCCCTGGCCCAGCTTGGGGGAAGACCTAAACTGCAGATTAGACTCATTAGTGTGAGGTCCTGCCCCAGCTGTGCAATCTCTTGTGAGGAGACAACAGGCAACACTTTTTGGGGAGACAGAGATCTCCACAGAGCAGGTGGTCAATCACACCCATCAGGGGTACAGAAAAGAAACTGAGGCAACTCACATCATCCTGACAGCTGAGTGGGCAGGCACCGTCCAAGGCACTGCACTGCAAAGGAAAAGCAGAGAATTAAGCATGGTGTGAAGGAAACTCCCCAGTCTGACCATGCAGGAGCCACTCTGGCAGCCACGCTCCCACCACCAGAGGCTTTCACAGCTGGGACAGAGGCAGCAGCAGCAGCTCCAGTGAGCCCACGGGTCTGTGCCTGACTCCCCACACACCAGCTGACACAGCCAGACAAGTTCTCCTCACTGGTTCAGCTCCACGTTTCCCACAGCAGAGTCTCAGGCACCCAGAACCTTAAAGCCATTTATTCATGGTGCAGCACCACAGAAGGAACTCAGGCTGGTGCCTCTGAGGAGGGGCCCTGAGCAAAGGAAACTGGGCTTTTATACCCTCCCAGTCTATGTGTGTGATCGTCTGGGGTTGTCCTGATGAGACATCTGCTCCTGCCGTGCCTCCAGGTGGCCGGACACCTGGCTGTCCCCATGTCCCCGTGGTGCCCTTTGCTGTGCAAAGGGTCAGTGCCAGTTCATGGGCTCTTGCCTGCGGCTCCCCGAGCTCAACCTGCAGCTGCACCCGGAGCTACCTGCACTCAGTGCATCCCTCAGCACATCTTATCTCCCCCTTGGGACTGCTGGGCTAAAGGTTTCCATAACAGCATCCCAGACAGCTCTGCAATGCAGCTGGCATTTCCACCAGGACAGGCTCAAGCATGCATAAGTACCACCCCCAGGTCAGCCACTCCAACTCCCCACCTCCACGGGCAACATCCCCTCTCGTGAGGGCTCACATCCTGCACCTGCCTCCCTGACATCTCCCAGCAGCACCTGTGCCCTCCCAGCACAGGTGGCACTTGCAAAGAAAGGGCAAAAGCAAAGGTTATTGTGCACCGGGGAGAAAGCAGCACGCATTTCAGCATCTGTTAGTATCTGGACTAAGAACATGGCATGGTATTTTAGATCAGGGTTCTTCTCAGGCAGGGTTTTTTTTTGTTGTTGTTGCTGTTGGTTTCTTTATTTTCCAGGCAGCTAATGATAAAATAGAATGTGAATGGTGCACATGTAGCCCAAGGCAGCATCCATTTCTTTCATTTAGAATTTCTGCGTAGTGGACTTGACATGTGTTCCACAACACTGAACTGGGTGGGGACACGAGGGGTTAAGTGGTGAGTAACAAAGCCCTTCAGGTGCTTATTGATTTCATAATTGTTCAGAGTTTGCCGTGGCTGCACGTGTCTGTCTCTTTGGGTTATTTTTTAATTCTATTTTCTCCAGTAGCGGAGGGAAGAAAGCTGACACGGTGTTGCCATTTCTGTGCATGGAGTCCCCTTCCTGCCAGAGGTTTTCTGGGGTCAGGGAAGGACACTGGCATAGCACATAGCCTGCCTGCTCTCAGCCAGCTACCCACTATTTTCTCAAAGCCTTTGGACATGAAATCCAACCCCCTTTCTGGGCGATTCTCAGTAACAAGAGGTAAATTGGCTGTTACAGACCACAACAAGACCATAACTTTCAGTTAGAATTTGTTTCTCCTCTTGAGTTTTGCAGAACGAAACCAGTTTTCTGTCCTTCTGTTCAGCTTCAGAGGAGGTTTGGAGATGCCTGAGTTTGTTTCAAGTCCCACAGCTTTGCAATATCACATGTTCACACTCTGAATCCAGCTGGCTTTTTGAAACTCTAGGGATGATGGTTTAAAAAAATTTCTTTATCCACAGTTGCAAGCACCCTGCCTCACCACAAAGCAGCACGTGGTTGCTTTGTTTCTCTGGATGAATTCCTAGAGGTGGCCTTGTGCTTCATCCTGGCAGGTTCCTTCCCTTGGTCAGCAGAGAACCAGGGTCACAACAAACCACAGTTATGGCCTTGGGGGATAGCAAATACAGAGCCCGGGGCTCAGACAGCAGAACAGAAACCCAGGTGAACCACAGTGGTTTTCCACAAGAAGGGCTCGTGTCTCACACATCTTCCTCTGCAGTGTGAGGGCTGAGTCCCACTGCCACGGCTCTTCCAGGCCTGGAGAAGGTCCAGCAGCGCCTGGTGCTGGGCTGGCCATACAGCAACCCTGGTTTGAGAGCACTGGCAGCTTGCAGGGAGCCCCTGAGATGGGGGCAGAACTGAGCCCGTGCTCCCTGGTTGCTCGGAGCCCACATCTGCTGCTTCATGGGCACCGCTCCCTCCTCAGAGACCAGCCCACCTCACAGCATCCTGCTGCTGTTGGTCAGGTCTCCGTGACCCTGAGCACTCTGAGCTTTGCCAAAGACACTTAATTACTGTGAAGACAAACACAGCCTGTGACAGGTTTGGACCCTCTCCAGTGGCTACAGACAAGGGACAGTGCCCATAATATGCTGGCACAGAAATGACAGAATTACAAAGCTGTGACGCCTCCCTGTCCCCAGCTTTTGTCTACTTACATCACTGTCATTGGGCTGGGAGGCACAGCGTGGCCATCCAGAGCAGCACAGCATCAGTGAAGCAGGAGGGAGAGAGAAAACAAAATCTGTTAGTCATGCCTCTGTCCAACGGCGCTCGCATCCTGGGAATCCACGTGGAGCCTTTTTTCACACCAGCACCTACCAGAGCCACAGCTCGCAGCCACTTGGCACACAGGCCTCCTTCACCTGCTTTAATAAGGCTTCCCAGCTTCACTTAACACCCATGAGGGCTTGTTTGTGTGAGAGCTCTCTGGGTACGGCCCTCAGCAGGTTTTCTAAAATGAAGCTCTCTGTTGCTGTTTCGGGATGTGCTCATGTGCTTTGCAGGAATCTTTTTAGCTCAGGTCAGGTTTACGTGATCTCCCACCTGTGAGGATGCTCCTGCCTCCACAGAGCAGCTTCCTGCCCTCCTGTCTTCTCTGTCATCCCTGTCTGATGACAGTTCCCTCCCCTGCTGCTACAGTCCTGTCATGCTCACCCCTCCAGCAGCCCTCCCTGAAAGCAAAGCCTGGGGAGAAAGCCCCTGGGTGGTAAGGGAAAGGTGTTTCATTTTTCTTGCTCCTTGGACCAGGGGAGCTGTTTTAATTATTCCACTTCTCTCAGTCCAGAAGAGTATCTAATATTAGGACAACACCAAAAGCTTATCCCTGGAGCAAATAATTTTTATTTTCGCAAGCTGGTAGTGTTTTGTTATCATTATTAAGATGATAAGAGAAGGCAGTAGATTTTTTTTCTGTGTGCCCAAAACTGCAGATTTCCATGAGGTTCCTGAAAGGCTGAATGAGCACAAGCATATTTCCACAATTAAACATGTCATATGCAGCAGGGCTAATGCCAGGCCAGGATGCTGACACTGTCACCACGGCATCTGCAGAACAGACTCACGGCTCACACGGCATTAGTGCCGTCAAAGGATTACAGAAATGTGTGACTTCAAACTAATCTACTTCATAAATCTTTTAATATGAATTTCCCAAAAGCCCTCATTAAAATGCCATCGTAGGTGATGTAACATAGCATCGACCTTGCTGACGAAGAGCATTAAATTGTGTCTCTGCACGATTGCTGATGCTCCTACCTGTTGCATGGCCATCCAAAACTTGCGTTGGAGCAAATCCAGCTTAATTTGCACACCCACCGCTGTGGGAAACAAAAAGAGGGGAGGATCAAAAGAGGAGCATGAAAGACAAATACAGGTTAGGAAAAGAGGAGTCAATATTTGCCCAAGGTGATGGGATGGAAATCACAATTGCAATCTGCTTCCAAGTGTGAATGATAAGCGCTGAGTCAGACTGCCAAGTGAGAGTCAGAGGTTTAACAAGGGAGAGGAAAAGGAGACACTGACTGTACTGAGGCACTGAGATTTCCCTCACACTAAACACTAGGAAGCCAAATACAAATTCACAAAAAAAACCAAAAAACCAAAAAAACCCAAAAAAACCCCCCCAAAAAACCACAAAAAAAATCCCCCAAAAGCCTCCCAAGGTGGCATGAGCTTTTGCCTTTGTCTTTTTCTGATTTGCCTGGCCAGAGCGGATGTTTGTGATCGCCCCAGCCTCAACTCCTATACCACACAGCATCAGTCAGAAATAAAGTAGGCCAGTGAGGAAGGGATTAATTTGAAAACCCACCTGTCTCAAGGGGGAACCACAGAGATTTAGGTTTTTCCTAAGCCACTACAAAAGCACAGAATTATGAACACCACTCGACAGAAAGTGTCGATTGTGAATAGTGATTTGTTACCTGGCCCCAGCCTGGTGCACGGTGGGCTAAGCAGAACTCTGTGTGTACGTGTGTTTCTTAACGAAGTGCGTCCTAATTTCCTGGCTTAATTTCCCTTCTATTCCCAGCATCGTGCTCCTGAATTAAGGCGTATTTCCAGAGGAGAAGGAGCGGTGCAGGGTGTCCCTGACAGGCCAGCCTGGCTGTCCCTGGCTAGGCTGCCTACAAGCACACACAATAACCAGTGCAGTCGTGCACAGCCTGGCATGGTGATGGGGAACAACTGGGCTGAGTGTCAACTAGTTGAATCCAAGAGCTCTGGAGGAATTACAGCCTCAAGCAGGACCTTGAAATAGAATATAAAGTGCAAGTGAGGGAGAAAAAGAAATACAGGGAGGGAGATCTGGAGCCTTTTCTCACAATTACCAATATCAGGTGGATAAAGTGTTGCTGTTTCTACAGATTTCCTCTGAATTAGAAGGAGCTTCAAAGAGGGGAACAGATCCTTTAAATCTGAATCATGGTGTGTGGGTGCTTTTAAGCTAACGGTATGATCTGATGCTCTAATTCAGATGGGTATGAATTAAAACTGGAGTATGCAATGAGACATTTTCTTGCTGCATGTACAGAGACCCTGGCACCTGGCATCAGCTCTGCCTTTTATACCAGTGTCCTTGTCACATTCCTGCTGCTGGTACATCTTACAAATCCCATGTATCAGCGGCACATTTCTTACCCAGCTCTCCCTGCTGTGAACTGAATCTGACTGCCTGTCTGTGGGGGAAAGGAATGGTTCTGTAGAGCTGCATTGCCCTGAGCCTCGCAGAGCACAAACCAGACAAGACAAAGAACGCGAACAAAGGAGGAAGGACAGGGCTGAGTCTGGCCTGGACGAAGATTCCTCAGCTTCAGCGAGGCTGTGGCAGGCATGGCTTGGCTTGGTGCCCCTGCTGACAAACTGGCACTCCATGACAGCAGGCAAGCGGTGCCGTTGCTGCCGAGTCCCATGAGGCCCACGCACCCAGTTTGGTACGTAGCTTTAAATAAATTCATCCTTCCAAACCATCCCAAGAAAGAGTCCTTCCCCTTATCACAGCAGATCACATCAATGGGACTGAGCATCACCCAGGACACGTAGTTTTCATGGGACTTGAAGAGGAGTTGATACCTACATAAGTAACCTTGCAATGCAGACTTACTCAGTGGCTCGTGTTTTTGCCAGTGGGAACACTTGGCCTCAGATTGTTCTTCAGAGAGATCTTAGCCCCTGGTTGTGAATCTTTGCTTCTGCCCAGGAGGCATAAGTAGCACATACCCAGCCTGGACAGAGCTGCCTGCAACATGACGAAGAAGAAAACCTGGCGGGTTGCACTGGTGGCCAGTGGCAGGGACAGAAAGTGGCAGCTACTGGCAAGAACTGTAAGAAACTTTTAGACACTCAGGTGACCTGAGTAAGACATGGGAGCTGAGGAAAAGCAGGCCACAATCAACCCCCCCAGTGCTAGTAACAAATAGTCGTCCAGGCATCTTCACACTGTTGGTGAGGTCAAGGAGAAAGGAGGAAAGCAGTGATTCAGTCCGACATAAGGATGATGCTACAGCTCAAGTGAGAGGGAAAAAACTGGAATAAACTCCTCTGTGCTTGTTCCAAAGAATAACTGATTGTTAATGAGCCTTTCTGCTGGGGTGGCAAAGGGTGTGCTGCATCAGCGGGGCGATCTGAGGTCCGTGGAATGACGAGTGGCCGCTGCAGAGTCCCCAGAGAGGCCACGGCCAATAGTTCTATTCCTACTCATATGCAGGCAACCTGTGCGACTGCAGCATCCCAGCAATGCCATAAAGCAGGAGGACAAGCGGGGCTGAACACCTGGCACAGGGAGGCATTGCTCCACCGTGTTGATAGGGTACCCAAAGCTGTGCATGCCTTCTCACCCTGCCTGCACAGCCGTGGCTGCAGAGGGCCTTCCCTGGAGCTGTGCACTGCTGCTCACCACGGAGGGAAGAGCCTTCCCCTCCACCTGTTCATCCCTCTGTCGAGCATGCCTGCTTCATTAGCTCATCCTCTGCTTGCCTCTCTCTCTGTCTGCAGTCTCTGGCTTCTCTCTTTGATTATCCGTATGTTGTTCTCATAAGGAGCTTTCCCCAAGATTTAATTCTTGGGCCTGCTGCACGACAAAAAGGCATAACAAAGTCTCAAGACTGCATCCTGCAGAGCGCTTATTGAGATTTACCTTGCTATTCACAACTTGTTTTCATGGCAGCCAGTCCAATGGTTAAATAAAATCTGTGATTCAAATGGAAGGTACCAGAACAGCAGAGCAGCCATGCCCGTACCATCCATTTGCATTCTCCATTCCCTGTTTCTGAAATATTCTTATTTTCCCTCTTGAGTCGGTAACTTGAAATTTTGAGTCGTCTAAAAATTTTACTTAAAAAAAAATAACTTCCAGACAAATTAAAATGAACAAAAAGCCCAAATCGGCCTGTTTATGATACTGGACCTGATAGAAGGGGCAGCTTAAGTAGATCAGCACAGGAGTAATTCCTGCATATGTGAGCTACCAAAGTCCTCATCAAGATGGAGGAAGGCAAGATAGGGGTGTGATTTTGGGGGGGAAGGCTACAGGAGCCCATGGGAGAGCACAGAGGAAATCCCGGCAGAGGCAGTGGGCTGGATCTGGCTGCTTCCTGCACCCCTGTACCAGCAGGCAATGTCAGGGAGGGCAGGGAATGCCTGTCACTGATGGGTGTCACCACACCTGACACGTGCACCTATGGCTGAGCACACTCTCTGCTGGACATAAAGTTCAGGGGAACGAACTGTGGATCTTTCACCCGCTCCCGTCGTCCCAACCACCCCCTAACAGCACCCCTCAAGTTTTCCCTGGATCCCTAAGGAAACAGACACAGGGTTGTGCTGCCCACCGTGGGCACCTCTCAGTGAAGTCTCCCTGTCGGACGCACTGCCTCCCACCGCCGTCTCTGGAGCACTTCTGGGAAGGGGGGGCCTTCCTCCCAAGGCCCCCGGGTTCTCCCCTGCTGTCTCCCCATCGCTGCAGCCTCTCGCCTCGCTCCTGTACAAAAGCCAGAGCTCGTCCCCTCTCATCCTGACGCCTTTCTCTCTGAGTTTATTGTCATCAGCCGCAGCAGGGGAGAGATGGAGGGAGGGGAGGAACTGTTCAGCTCGGTGCCTTCTCTTGTAACCTGTGCCTGACCAATCTACCTCCGGAGGGGCTGTGGGGAGCTCCTCCCGCCCTGGCATCTCCTCACCCCTCCTCGAGCCCCTCGGCTCCTGGCACCCGGAGAGGGATGGCAGCAAGGCAGGGATGAGGGAGAGAGAGGGACTGGCAGCAGCTGCCCTTTCTCCAGGATGCCTTGAGAGGAATGCAGACCTCCCGAGCTCCTTCCTCTGGGTGTTTGGGAGCAGATCCTGCCTGCCTGGCGGGGTGACTCCTCTGCACTGTCTGTGCGCGTTCCTGTGCGTGTGCTGCTGCCATCGCAGATGTACCCCCAGCTGTCACTTCACCGCGCACAGTCGCTCTCTCTCCCGCCTCTCTCTCTCTTTCTCTCTCCCCCCGTTTATTATTTACGGAGGATTACAGTCCCTTTCCCACGCTGTCATCTCGCTGTGCGGCTCCCCTGCCCTCCACGCGAGGCAGGCGGCTGGCTAGGGGGGGCTCCTGCCAGCTAGGGTCCGCCGAGGGTCCAGCCGCGGACAGAGGCACTTTCTGCTGGATTTGCTTTGGGATTGTACCGGCTGAGGAGAGCTGCACGAGCTGCCATTCTCACAGGAGGGTCCATTCCAGCCTGAGAGAGGTAAGTGAAGACATGTCCCTTCTGCTTTTTTCCCCCCATCCCCGGCTAAGCGAGGCGAGCGGGGCTGCCCCCGAGGCAGCGGCCATGTACAGAGACCCAGCGGCAGGCAGGGGCAGCGCTGTCTGCCACACAGCTCGGCGCACAGGGCTCCTCCGTGCGACACCGGCGGGCAGCGATTTCCCCCGCAAGGCAGGACGGCGAACCTGCTGCAGAGGTTGCCGGTGCTGGTTCCAGTCCGGTCTGGGTGCAGGCAGCCGGGGGAAACTTCTCCCAGCCGAGCACGGCAGCGGCACCTTTCCCTGCACCACAGGCGGCTCAGGTGCAGCTCTGACTCGGTGCTGGGGTCACCCCGTGCCCGGCAGCTCCTGGCCAGTCCTGCCTTTTGTCCCCTCCTCGGGGTCAGCCGGAGAGGTGCCACTCGCCTGACTTGTGATGGCTTTGCTGGCTATCATTTTGGACTCAGCTGTCGTAGTGAGAACAGCCTAAAATGGAGAAGTACGGACCGAAATGGAACAGNCAGCCTAAAAATGGAAAGTACGGACCGAAATTGAACGGGTTCGGCGCTCAGTACCCAGCTCCAGGATCGGGGGGTGTACGCGTGTAAGTGTGTGGGTGCGTGTGCTCACGGACATGACCACAGGACATGAAGTGAATGATGCCAAATCACAGGTAGAGCCAAAAAATAAGTCCCGAGTTGCTTCCAGCATCTCTGCAGGCTGAGCCTGAACTTTTGGGCGGAAGGCACAGCGCTCAGGGGGGTGGGTGAAACACAGCACAGAGAAGCTTCACAGCCTTTTCCAGCCCTGACTGGGAGGAAAGGGTGAGAATGAGGTCCCGAACGAGCCGAGGTGAAGCGCACAATGGACAGGGCTATAGATGTAAGCATTAGCCTGTCTGTGCGTGTGTGTTTGTGTGTGCACACGTCCACACGCACGGACACGTGCACGCACACATCCCACTCAGGGCATGCCGCCCCCTCCTCCTCTCTCTGCCCGACCAGTTCATTGCTGTCCCTGCATCTCCTGCTAATTAGGAGAGACACATTAAACTTCCAGCTCTCCAGACTTGGGGGGAGAGGATATTTGAAGCTGTTGCTCCAACCAGGGCATGACCAAGCTGGGCCCCAGGCCCACCACGTGGACTTTCAGGTAACCTGAATGTGCCACATCCAGCACAGCCCTGATGGGAATGGCAGCAGGCAGGATACAGCACTGCTCTGCTGCTGCTGTCTGACCTGCCACGCAAGGATGGGGAGGGAAATTAAGATCTCATTTGGGGAAGGACTGGAGCAGCTGCTATTGCAGGGTTTAGAGAAGGAAACCCTTAAAAGACAGGGGAACCCTTAAAGGTAGACAGTGACTTGTCCCAAAGCAGGGGACATTTCTAGCAGTGAGGAGAAGGGAGCCTTTCCAGAACTGCAGACCATTTTCCTTCTGCGCTTTGTCGCTCAGGTCTGTTGGGGGGCGGGGGGAGGTGGATCTTCCTCTAACTGCTGTGGGCAAACAACATTTGCAAGGGAATTATTCCACATGAGCGGAAGGCTTGCGGGAGTTGTCTCCCTGTCAGACATCAGTGCTGCCTCTGTTGGTGCATCCTGACCACTTGGAGGAATTATGGTAAATCCTGAGCAAGGGGGCTGTTTGCAAAGAGAAAGGGGGGAAGCCTTCTTACGTAATTTTTATACCAGATCATAGCTTTACCCTTTCCTCCAGCAAAGTGAATGTCACATGCTAGCAAGGTGCACTCTCAGCTCAGATAGGTTCAAGAGTTACTCCAGCTTCCTGCCCTTCCTCTGGCTTTTTTTAAAGCCTGATGCAGAAAGGATTTTCTAGGCTTTTCTGCACCACAGAAGCCTGATGAAGGCAGACCTGTGTCTCAGTAGGGCTGGGAGGGTCAGCAGCAGCACGGGGCCATAAGGATACCAGGACAGGAGCGTTCAGGGAGCAAAGGAGGCTGGAACAGGGTGTGGAGCGGCTCAAGCCTGTGGGAGAGCATTTCTGGGTAGTTCTTTGGTGACTCTTCAGCACTTGCCTGTTGCTGATTCAAAAGACAGAGCAGGCAGTTTCCTTCACTTGCCATGTTTGGTTACAAGCAGCTGCTCACACTGCTTGACAACTGTCCCAGTCCTGGGTGGCTCAAACCATAACGCAGATGACCATACTGGGATGCCCCTGCCAGCTGGGTAATGCTTCAGCCTGCTACACCATGACACACACTCCGTTCTCAGTGGAAAGAAGCGGGAGTGGGAGTTCTGGGATGTTCCTCCTGCTGCAGGGAAATACCTCATCACACATACCTTATTCCTGCTGTTCGGCTTAACCAAAATGCTGCCTCACAAAAAAGCTTTCTGTGACTGAGGGTATGGTAACAGCAAGAAGATGTGCATTTTTTTTGTATAAACCAGTTCAATTCCAGACTCAAGAGATGGAAGGAAAAGTTACTTCACCTGTGAGGGGTTGGATTGTGTGAAATATATCATTCACATTGCAAAAACAAGCAGTTGGAAGGTAGGAACTGTTGGTGCTGGAGGCAGCATGCCACTTGCACCGGGCTGCAGTCCTGACTGGCAGGATCACATGCTGTATTTTCATGAGCTGCTTCATTCAGGGTACTGGCTACATGGTGCTCAAGGAGTGAAGCTNTTTGGGGGGGGGTACTGCAAAATGTGTGCCTGTTTTATTTGTTTACTGTCTGCCAAGCAAGCCCTGCAGGCAATACATCACTATGCATTGTCTTGTGGTGTTCTGAAGATGTTAGCTGCTACAGTTGCCTTGTAGCTGATGACAGAGAATTTACGCTCCTGATGAGGCAAGGGAGAGTGGTTGTTTTCCTGGCTTTTGAAGGGAAAAGAGACTCCCCCTTTTAGCCACACAGGGCAGGAGCAGCAGGTGCAGGGCCAGAGCCTGGGATCTCTTGGCTCTCAGTGCTATTGAGTCCTCGAGACTGTACCAGTTTGCTGGCTAAGCTGCCAGCATTTTGGAAAACAGCTGTGAGTGTTCAGCAGTTCTGCAAAATGGCCCCTAGGGTCTCGTGCTGGGCACCCGCAAAATTAGGAATGTACAGACTGTGGCCTCCTGCCAAATCTGTGGTTTAATATTTAATTCTGGCCATATAAAAATAGCCTTATTTATTACAACATCCCCATTGTTAGCTTGAGTATCGTGTGTCCTTTGCACTGAGTATGGGGCAGGGTCCTGTGAAAAAAAGAAATAGTATTTGGTCGGGTAAGAAAAGGCAGTGCTGTGGCTGAATGAGGGTTGGGCAAGTATAAGCTCAAATTTAAGTCCTTGGCTTTGCAAGCCTATTTTATCATATGGCAGTTTTTTTCTTCTCTTGATGAAAATGACAATTCCTTGGTTACATTTTTATGAATGGGAAAACAACAGACTGTCTATTACTTATGCCCTGCAATGCCCCATGCCCATCACAGGAAGGACTGAGACTTAAACTTACAGCAAAGCCACACAAGTCAGAAGTTCTGGACTGACTGCAAGAAGAGGCTGTTGCTTGGAAGACATGCCCTGCTACCGTGCTCCTCCTCACTTCAGGGAGGCTGGGGGGATTCCTTCCCCACGGACCATGCTCTCACACAAGGGATAAAAAAGCAAGACCTCCCCCTGAGTCTGGAGATGAGCTGTTGGAGGCAGCTTGGCTTGGCACTCGTCTCTTGGGCTGCCTTTCCCCTCCTGGAGAGGCTCTCTGGTGCCAGTGCTGCCCAAAGCAGGGTGTGGTGCTGCTGAGACCTTGCTGTGAGGTACCTGCGCCGGGGCAGAGGGGCTGAAGGTGGGTCCTGCTCTCCTCACCACTCCTAGTGATTTCCATGGGATGTGAACTTTGCCATAAAGGTATCTTTTCTGTGGCTGCAAACCCTGTAGAAAACTGAAGCTGCACCAAATCTGCAGACCTTCCTCAGCCTCGGCAAGCTCTGCAGCATGAGGCTGTGATCTGTGTGCTAACCCAGATGCATCCAGAGATCCTGGCTGGAGCTCTGGGTTGTGAGAGCTGTCACCACATTGAGCAATGGGCAATGTTCCCAGCTTGTAAAAAGGGTAATTGTGTCCCAGAGATCTGCAGGCACCCCTGGAGCTGAAGGCAGCAGCCCAGATCCCATGCAGTTTGTGTGGACTTTGCAGGCTTGCCCCTCTTGGATGCTCTGGGAAGGTGATGGGAGGTGATGGGGCAGCAGAACAGCTCCAGGCTCCTACAGACAGCACCAACAACCTTGTGCCACAGTGGCAACCAAGTGAGACAGACCTCTGCAACTCACTAAGGCAGGAAAAGGTCTCCCCCAGAGTCCAGTACAAATGCATCGTGTGGGAATGATGAGAGTCAGCCTTTCCTCAGGAGGTTTGCCAGGAGCTGTGTGCATGCTGGGTCGCCAATCCCCTTATGGTAAGAGCTGAGAGGATTTTTACTGCCAGCATCCTGTGCTCTGCCCCACCACTGTGCAGGCACGGATGGTCCCTGTCCCTCTGGACATGTCCAGGGCACAGCCTCGTTAGACCTTAGTGAAGTTCTTCCATCATTCCAGTGTTTTCTACATCCTCTCTCTCCTCCTGCTCCAGCTGCTGAAGTGAAAAGCCACTGCCCTTGCAGCCGCTGGTCTCATTTTGGGAGCCTGGCACCCAGGGAAGCACAGCCAACGTGGGGAGTGAGGAAAAGGGGGAGCAGCCTTGCAGCCGCTGGTCTCATTTTGGGAGCCTGGCACCCAGGGAAGCACAGCCAACGTGGGGAGTGAGGAAAAGGGGGAGCAGCCTTGGTGGCAGCAGTTTTCCACCATGCTGGCTTCTCCACCAGAAGAAAGAGTAGCAGGAGTCGAGCACAAGGAAGGCCAGTGAGCTCAAGGGCCCAGTGTATTTCAAAATGCAGGCTATGGAAAAAGACAAGCCAGTTTTTGGGCTAATGTGGAAATGAATGATGGGGAACAAGCAGGTGTGGGGCATTTTGTGTGCAAGGGATCATTCAGGCTTGCAAAAGCTTGCCTCATTTTTGGAATGAGAAATCGTTTTTGGAAGGAGAAAGGCTTATGACTGAAGTGCCTTGACCCCCATAAGATGCAACAGGGATCTCTTGGTATTGATCTGGAAGCCCCTTGATTTGGCAGTCTGGTCATGCTGTTCAACAGACATCTGGCCTAGCGCTCCAGGGACAGAGCTTATATTGATTAAAAACTTACATTTTCCTATCTTGCTGCTAAACTGATGCACCTCCATCTACTACTCTGTGCATGTAAATGTATCTTTTATCTCAGACAGGCTGGCACCTTCCCTCTTAAAGATCTGCTGCATCCTTTGACTCTAAATAAGAGACCCAGGGAAGGTACTGGGCCGTGTTAAAATGTCTGAGCCCTCAGGGAATCCTTCACAAACGTGGGCCCATACACACCTTCCTTCTTGAAAACCACCTGAATGAAAACAAGAACGAGAATACTTTGGGACTCAGAGCACCGTCCAGCCAAGAAGTGCAGAAAATACCTGCGTGCGCAGTCGCGATGGGAATGAGGACCAGAGCACCGGCGTTCTCCCACCAAGCTGTCTTCCCTGCCTGCAACCTTTTCCTGGTTGTGCCGCCCACCCACACCCCCGGGGTAGGCTTGCCAGGAAGGGGGGAGCAGCGCTTGAAATGCCAGCGAGCCGGAGGATGCTCGTGGGGTGCAGAGGAGGAGCTGGGAGCAGAAGGGTGCCTCCCTCAGACCTGCCAGGCCAGGAGCGGCTGCAGTCCTTCTGTCAAGGGGCTGAGCAAAAGGATTAAGGGCCTGAGCTACCACTGACCATGGGATTAACCCCTGCAGGAAATTAAAGTTGTAGGGAAGGCTCTTCACTCCCCAGCTGAGAGAAAGAGAAAAACTGGGATCTGGATTAGAACTGGCAGGGCTGGTGACAAGCCACCACCCACAGCCAACTGTTCCTGGCTGGATCAGAAAATGTTATCTCAACCTTCATGTAGAATCCCCCTCCACATCTCACTTGGTTACCAATTTTTGCCAACAGTGTGAGAAGAACAAAAACATCACCCTGTGGCAAGCAAAAGAGGAGGAAACTGGGTAGTCAGCTCACGTGTCCCTCCTCTGAGCCCCTCTCCCACTCCCTCACCCGCTTCCCTTCTCAGCTGCCTCCGTTTTGCAGGGAGGAAACACGCACGTGGTCTGTCGCGTTCAGCAGTACTTGGAGGAGATGCTGGCACACACATGGCTGGATTTCTTCCTGTCAACTGCCCCCTCAGCTCTCCTCCTGCTGCTGCTCTGGGCCTCCTCCATATGCCGCACTCTCACTGTGCTGGGACTTTCCTGTCACTCCTGGTTGGATATCCCGCTCTCTCCACCTGCTTCCACAGCTTCCCAAGGAATTCCACATCTCCACAGCAATCTGGGTCTTTCCCAGCAGTGCTAGCCTCCCTCTCTCCCCTTCTGATGCTCTGTATTTCTCAGAGGATTTGCTGAGGCTTTATGCCCTTGGCATTTCCAGCTCCTCCAGAATTTCCCAGTCTCATTATTGTGCATTGGTCAGGGAGGCTTGGGATGCAAACAGGGTTTTCTGCTTAAGTTATGGAATGAGGAATCAAGAAAACTGGCTTCTCTCCTGTTTTTGCCACAGGCCTGTCAGGAAACTTTGGGAGAACCTGGCCAAAAATCCTTTATTCTATGTAACTTTGATAAGGCCTACAAATACTCTCTGCAGGACAGGAGAGCATTTACAAGCCCAAGTGCAAACGCTGCACTTGACAGCTTTGAAAATCCTGAGTGAGTGGGGAATGGATGTGGACTGATGACAAAATATCAAAAACAAGGCAGCTGAAATTTCAGCCAGCCAAAATCAGCGGCCAGCTTTACCTGCATCATGTTTTTACCCCTCCACAAAATAGGGATAAAGTTGATCTTTCTTGGAGGGTCCTGGGAAGGAAACATTTTTTACCATCAACACATTTGCATTGCAGAGGTGCCTACATTGCCAATCCAAAAATCAGCAGCTTTTTGACCTCTCCACATCACAGAGAAAAGGGTGAGGTTTTTATTCACACCACGCCAGGAATGTGGCAGAGTCCCTTACAAGACCAAGTGGGTTTTACACTTTTTCTACTTGCTTTACATCTTTCTGTATGAGGTGTTTTGCTTAGCTCTGATTGATCACTGCAAGTCAGAGGGCACTATTTCTTCTGCAGCTGGGTTTCTCATATGAATTTAAAATGCGCTTTCCATTGATGGTGACAGTACAACACTAATAAATCCTGAACACGTGTTAATAAATCAGCAAGTGCTGCAAATGAAGCCCCCAGCTCTTTAGCTGGGAAGCTCACTGGGGCAGTGACACGCACTGGATGTTTCTACAGCGCTGCTGAGCTTCTCTGGCACCTCTGAGTGCTTCTGCATTCCAAAGAGACGACAAAGGAGGGGCTGCCACTGGGACAATGTGACCTCTTGGGATGGATAATTTGCACAACTAACAGGTCTGTTGGGGGTCCAAGAATGGGTGAGGTGTCCATGCCACCTAAAGCCCCTGGTGGTGTGGGAGTCAGGCCACACAGATTGTGTGCCTCTGCTGTCACTTGCCCCCCAAGGGCAGATGAAGGGACATGCATAGGACAACACGCTTTAGTCACGAAATGCTGGGGTACCACTGTCCCCCTCCATTATGGGGTGATAGCAATAAAACAGGAATCCTAAAAGCAACAAGGAAAGTGGAAGGAAAGAAGATAATCTCCTTAAAGCGTCCTCCATGCCCTCCCTCATGCTGCTGCTTTTCTGATAAAGGCAAAAGCAATTCAGCATTGGAAAGGGGAAAGGGACTTTGCCATCAAGGAGAGTGGGGGAGGGATGAAAGTCTGTGCATACTTTCTGATAATTTATTGCTGGCATCTGTTGCAGTCTCTGCTACCTACCCTTCTGTAATATAGGTCACCCACATGCCCTGCCAGTGCTCATAAGCCAGGCTGTTAACAGAGTCTGATCCCTCAGCCATGATCCAAGAGTTAGTGCGAGGGACTTGGAGAGATAATCAGAGACAGAGGTTGCTGGGCTCTGTTTCTGACAGTGTCTCATCCCAGTGACACAGTCACCTGTGTCTCTAGCCTCAGTGCTGTTGTCTGGAGAATGGGATAGATTTATCCACCTACCCAGAGCAGAAGCTCTACTAGCTCTTACCTCAGCCCTGCTTCTGGGGGTCATTAAACACAAAATAACACCACCTACAGCTACAGCAAGAGCCATTCACAGAGCTTTGGATAGCAGGTGACACAGAACTGGGAGGAGTTACTAAGCCAGGATGTGGATACAGTACACTGAAACCCTCCCCTCTCTCCTAGCATGGTCCCAAGGACCCTCCCCACAAAATCTACGGCTTTGGAGTGATACTGCAAACATTACCAGTGTCTGGGCACAGAGGAGCAAGCACAAGGCAGGAATAGTGCCTGCTGTAGTTTTTAGGCCCTGGCAAGTGCTGCGGAGTCATCACAACCCCCTCTGCATCCCCCCCTTCTCTCCCTCCCCCTGCCCCCAGCAGTAAGGTTCGCTGTTCAATCTAATTAGGGGAATCCTCATTAGAGAGTCCTCTAGAGTCTGACAGCAGGCCAAATGTCCAAGTGGCACTTCAGCTCGGTGTATTTTTGGCCACTGGAGCCCATGGGCCAGAAATGGATGATTTCATTTTGTTGCTTTGAGCTGAAACTAAAAAAGTTGTCTTTTACTGTCCTATTTGAAACGGTAATAAGAAAAGGCCATCACCAGCCCCACAGGCTACCCTGTTTTCTCCAGAATCTGGAAAGACATTCAACTCCAAGCACATGGACGAAAGCTCTGGCCACTGTGCCCCACGGATCACGGGGCATTCAGCTGACACGCTGCTCTAGGGAGAAGGAACCATCTAGAAAGCCCATGAGAAAGACTAATGCCCGGTTTGTGGAGCCGTGGGTGACTTCAGAGCATTCAGAGCTCCAGCAACGCTGCCCAGCCTTGAGCCCCCAAACCCAAGCAATGCCAGGCAAGCTCAGAACAGATGGCACGGTGCCTCTCTCATTGAGTCGGGGGCATGCAGGGAGCACTCCTAGGTCTGGCAGAGTGCTCGCTGCTGGAACAATCCCTGGCTGCCAGGCTGAAAGCAGCCAGACGGATCTGGTGCTGCTCTGGAGAGGCTGGAGGTGTGGGCAGGTGCTATTTGCCCCAGGATTGCACGTTCCCAGTGCTGCACTGGCAGGGAGTGCAGTTGGCCTGGTGCTCTGCAGAGCAGAAGGCATCTCTTGGGCCACGAGAAAACTGCTAATTAAGTCAGAATTCAAGACAAGTCAGAGGAAACCTTTAAAAAAGAAACTCTTGAAAATCCTCTCTGCCTCCTTGCTCTCTCCTGACTGTGGAATATTAATCACTAAGGGTATAATGTTCTTATGGGCAGTAGCTGCGTAGGAGAAACTGGGTTTTTTCTGGATCCTCGGAATTAAAATTTCTCCACAAACATACTTCTTCAAGGCGTAAATGCAGAAGCTCATTGACCCTCACCTTTCAGCAGCCAAGAACTTCCACGTATCCCAAACCTACTGCTCTGCCACCTGGGCATATGGTATGCTTGGAGAAGCAGGCAGCTTTGTGGAAGACGTGGAGGTCAATAAATGCAGGTTACAGAAGAGTCCCCGGCACATGTGCAAGCCCAACTCCGTGCACACATTTGTAAATGTAAGCCAGATTGGTGACTCTGTGCATTTGTACATGGAGGTAGCTGCTTTTAAGTCTTGGAGACACGTGTATGAGTGCACACAGGGTGGCTGCTATCTATGGAGTGGGGAGTGTGGCATATATGTGACATGCTTTAAAATAATCTTGGGTTTATCAAGGCCCCTCTATCTCAGTGCATGTTGCAGCGCAGGAGACAGCATTAAAGCCTGAACAGGTGTTAATCACTATGCACTGTAATAAATTCTAAACATAGGGAAAAGGCTTATTTATACATGGCTGCTCCTCCCACCCTGCACTCTCTGCTTGAGCCTTGGTGCTGCCTGAGGGAAAGAGGCGCCCGCGAGGTACCAGAAATGAGTGCAAGAGCTGGACCTGCCTTGCCAGAGCAGAAGGAGCCGGGGGTGGAAACCCTGACCCTGTCCCCCTCCTCGTGCCCGGGTGTGCCAGCCCTGCCCTCGGCCCCATCGCTGCCTGGGGACGGCACGGATGAATTGCACAGAGCAAAAACGGTGGGAGAGACACCAGTGCATGGCCTGAGCAGGGGCCTGGGCTGAGGGGACACCGCAGAGGGAAACCGTGTCACAAAGCACCCAAGGAAGCTGGTTTTGGGTTGGTTTTTTTTTGTTTTTTTTTAAACTGCTTAGCCCCCCTAATTGGAACCAAGCCAGCTGATACAGATGGGGTGTTACAAAACAGAGCCAAAAGGCAAGAGCACAAGGAACAGAGCTATCTATAACCCTGACAAAGTTAGATGGAGTGAAGGTGGGGAAGAGGGAAAGGCAGAGCATGGCAGGCGGCTGCCCCTGATGCTGAGAGCAGGGACGTGATCGTTTGGCAACAGGATTTGGAGCTGATCGACTGGCGCTATCCAGCAGGCAGATAAGGCTCTGTGGCTGTCAGCTTAACTCTGCCGTTTATTCCAGTGCTGTAGGGAGTTAAATAGAGCACACAGAAAGCCTGCTGCTGGGGAGTGAAAGTCAAGGAGGGAGAGGGAAGGAAGAGGCTGCAATTGGGCAGTGTCCGGGGAGTCGGGTGGAAGTGGCTGCAGGCAGAACCCCTCCAGGTAAGTGCTTGCGGCTTTTCATCCTCCTTTTTGACATGGACAGGCGGGGACAGGAGACTTCAGGGGTGGCATTTAGGATGGAGACGTTTCTACGGGGGAGGCTGAAAGTCTCCCCGGTCAGGTCGAGCGCCAGCACCAAATGGGGACAGCTATTTGTTGCAGCTTCTCCTTCGGTGGGGACTGCAGGGAAGGGGCTCCAGCTCAGTTTGGGGAGCGGGGGGCTGCAGCCGATGAAGGTTGAATTGGTTTCTGTACCATGAGAGGCATTTGGTGCAGTGGCATTTAGGTAAATGATCTAAATAGCCTTGCAAATGTGCTAGTCTGGGTACTGAACCTGCTCATAATTTTCATCAAGATGCTAATTTAAATATTTCCCGGTGGTTTACGTTCCCATATAAAATAAATCAGTCCTGGGAGCCTGGGGGAGGGTAGGCACCTGGCACGTGTGTGGGGAGAGTGTCCTGGTGGCAGTGCAGCACTCAGCTAAAATAGCCGCCGTGGATGTTGTCAGAGCCCCTCAGAGGGGATGGAGAATGGCTTGTTTCTGTACTCTGGCTGAAATGTGTCCATCTAACCTCTGCTGTGACTGTGGGTGGCACGTCAGAGAGTACGCGGGGGGACAGAAGGGTTTGTGGTGTTTTCATTTTTCCTGCCTCCTTGTATCCAAAGGGGAAGCGGGAGGGAAGTTGAAACCTGTTGTCAGTCACTTATTGTCAGGGGAGAGTTTATGGTCTTTGGGTTTCTAATTAGACTGAGGATTTTTCCTTCTACTAATTAAGATGCAATTCCTCTCTTTTCAACACTCCCACTCAGTCTCCCCCGCCTCAGGTCCTTCCTTCTCCTTCTCCTCCGAGGCTCGCTCGCTCTTCAGCTCCTGCAGTTGCTGCAGTGGGAAATCCCCAAGCTGAAGCTGTGCTGCTCTAGCCACCACATCCATTTTACCTTAAAACAGACAGGAAGTGCTGGTAGGGAATACGGCATGGGGAGGGGGTGTGGTGGAGTGGGGGGAGGAGGAGGGGGGAGAGGAGCAGCTTGGCAGCCGCTGGTGCCCAGATCTCAGCCAGCCTGAGCCGTGCGTCAGGCAGAGGATGCACAGGTGGCACCAGCCTGCGTGCAGGCGACAGGAATGAGCCAGAGCCGGCTGCCCTGGCAGGGTCACCTTAGCAATTCATCAGGTTAACCTTGAGCATGAGGCTAATGTAGCTACCATGGCAGGCTGTTCAAGCACAAACTTCTCTCTGGCACTTAGGTGAATCAGGTTTTATTTCTGCACCGGGAGGTTCAAAATGAATTAATGTTGCGCCTTCAACACGCTGCGCCTCCTGAAATATCCTCCATTTCTCCTCCAAAACAGAACCGGTGCCTTAAAGGCAAAACACTAACTGGGGAGGGGAAGGGACAGCACTGAGCTCAGCCCCGTGTGCTGCACCCAGGGAAGTGAGTCTCATCCGCTCTTCTCTGCTTTCCCACTCCAGGACCTGGCAGGCAGGCGACAAGGTCACCCCTTCTCCCTGTGGGGCCGTGTGCCAGGCTGGCTGTTGGATGTGAAGACACGCTGGAGAAGACCACGATGCTGCCTACAAGTGCTGGCCACCGGTGGAGGAGCAGGTTCCTCATGAGGTGGCAGGAGGCTTGTCGTAAGTAATGCCTACTCAGGTACCAAGCACAGTATCCCTGTTTGTCAAGGGAGCGGGAAGAAAATAGGTCACATCAGGGTTAAGAACAGGCGAGAGGGACAGCTAAGAATGGAGATGTTTGAACTAATTCCTCATTCCTTTAGAGGCCAGGCTAGCTGGGAGGGAGAGTGATATTCTAAAGCTGAAGATGGGCTTAAAGTGGGACAGCGAGTGATGATTGCTTCTGAATTCCAGTGGGCCTGGCAGGTGAGAAGCAGCACAACAGACACCATCGCACAAAGATCCATCCCGAACATCGCTCAAATCAGCATCCTATAGCTGCAGACTCCTCTCTGGGGTTGGGGTTTATAGACAGGCTGCTGAGCAAGGCTCCCAGCTCTTCACAGCAAAAGTCGTAACAGATTTTAGAAGGAAATGCAGGACGTGAAGGCAGAATTCTCCTACTGGGCACTGCCACATGTAGTGAAAATCAAGGAGTAAATAAAGAAGCTCTCTTTCAAATTAAATTGTAACTGTTCAGCCTGTGGATATTCCCCATGGACTGGGGCAGCTGCTACAGTACCCCTGAGTGCAGAGCAGGCACTGCTAGGGTGATGTGGGGCCTCTGGGAATGGACCTGCATCTCAGAGATGCATCTGGGGGCCACAGCAGAATAAAGGGGACACTTGGAGAGTGTCCCTCACCACTGCACACCCAGGCACCCAGTAGGTCTGTGGTTCCCCTTGTTCCAGTCCTCCTGGTCACATTTGGAGCTGCAGCTGTAAGAAGCTGGGGGAATTATTTCCTTCTCCAGAAAACAGGCATCCTTGCAATCCATCCTCACAGACTAGACTGTGTCAATAATTTATAATGAATGCTACTGAGCCTTGTAGATTATCAGCCTAATCTGATATACCTGGATCAGCTTTCTGCCACCTACTAGAGTCACCAAACACCCCACAAAGTAACTTCATCTTCCCCAAACACAGAACCAATTACTACCCAACCTTCTGTAGCGCTGGAAGGCAGCTTCAAGCTCTGTCTATTGCTTCCCTGCCTCTCTTTCCTGTAGAGCTGCATCCTAACCAACACAATGAATTCCCTGGCTTCAGCTCGCATCCTTGTGGATGCACTTCTTGCAGGGAAATGAAAACGAAATCAGACTCTCTCTTCTCTGTATGATTTTAGTAAAATATTTCCAAAAGCATACAGCAATATATGGGTAACAACAAGACATTTTTGGCATATCCTACATGGCTGCAGAAGCTTGGCATAAATCCATTTCCTGAACATAACCACAGCCAGCTGCCTGAGACTTTGTTCCCGCCAGCCACTGCCAGCATACACACTGGTGGAACCCCACAGCCACCCAGTCGGCGCCGGAGGCGGCCAGGCATTTTGAGAGATAAGCCCTGAACAGAATGCCACCTGGATAGCATTACACACGGGCTGCTCTTGCCTTTCTTGGTGTACAAAGCAGCTAAGTGTTATCTCATCATCACAGCTGCCAATCTATTATTAATACTGGGCTTTTGTTAAGCATCCAGGAAAAGACGGGGTCACTGGAGTGACTCATGGCTCTTTCCCTTCCCCACTCTAGCTCCCATTCTTTTAATTCTCTCCCTACAACAAGAGCGTGACGTATTCTGAACAGAATTAAATATCAGCCAGCCACTCAGTGCCTGTGCTGCAGTAGTCCATAGGCTATGATCTACTTTCATGGCAATTTCTGCTGTGGGCCCCAGCCTTTGCATGATAAGAAAGCACAGAGGTGCTCAGGGTAAAGACCTGTCTTGCATTTCACCATAAGGATCCATAATTCTCCTTGAAAGAGCACATTTATTGGCATGGCCTGGGCTGATGTACACCTGAGATCTCAACTGTAGGACAGTAAAAAATTATTGAAGAATTGCGAAAGATGGATGAAATAAGAGAGAACTGATATATTATCTCTGAACATTTATCCCTTGGTCCTTTATAAAGTCCTATAGCTTAGGATTCAAACTGGGTAGCTCTCCTTACACTACCAGCCCACGAATCTGCCAATCCTCACAAGGATCGCTGGGAACACAAAACCTGCCCTGTGCAGGATGACAGGGCTGGAGTATGAAGGCACAGCACTGACAGAAGCAAAGTCGCTATAAAAAAATGGGCTGTGGGTCAGATTAAACTCTAGAGAGTGGCACAAGGGAAGAGAGGAAGAGCACGGCTGACTGCAGAGCTGCTCCAAGCAGAGCTTCTCCAGAGCATCAGTCTCCTTTGGCCCCCTCTCTTGTGGCAGTGCTTTCACAATTCCTTTAGGATTAAGAAGCAAAACACCTGCTTGCTGGTCCTTTGAAAAAAAGCAGGGCAGAAGAACCTGATTTCCAGTTGAGGAAGGAATGCCGAGACAATAAATGCATTCACCTTAGCTACCATTCACCCCTAAAAAGACTCTACCAACCCAAGTGACTGCCTCCTCTGAAGAAAAGTGAGAAAGGGAGAGGACAGGCATGATGTACAGACAAACCTGCTTCAGTTTTAGTCAAATGCTCAAACTTGTCACCTTAAAAACTGCGAGGGAGCTGAATTTGCTTCCCACATTGAAGAATAGTGGAACTCATTGTGTGATCTCAATCCCACAAAAGGAATTAAGATGAAGGATGCAAATGTTTTACACAGTCTGCTTAAACATAACTCCCACTCCTCTAATGACAGGAGGCACAAAGCTTGCTTTCTTGTTGATAATGCTTCTTTGTCACAAAAATGAGAGTTTGAAAAGCCACTGGCTCCCAGGGAAGGTTGGTGACTAGTGCCCTGGTGCTGCTGGCAGGATCTGGGCCCATGTCTGGAATCCAGAGCAGCTCTAAAAAATGCTAACTTGTGGATTGTTCAACCTTAACTTTGAGATGGTGCAGGAGAAAGGGGGTGTGTGTGTTAACCCTTTTCCTGACACTCCTTTTGTCAATTACCAACCTACACTTCTTTTCCTCATTCCATTGTTGTGGGCAATTTTGGTCAGAGGAGATACTTTTGGGGATATTGCTATGGGATTCAGAAACTGTTTTGAGAGCAATGGCAAGTACCAGGTATCCAGTGATTTAGGGACTCCTCGTTACTTTTTAGCAGTTTTCTTGGTCATCCCTTTGTAATGTAATGTAATTCATTAAAAAGTGGACACAAGGCCCATATGATGCACTGTGAATACGACAAGCAAACGATACCCTGATTTAGAGTCTTAGATCTGAGTCTTATCTATCACAAATATTAGGACTCAAACTGCAGGAGCACACCTGAAATGTGGGTTGTTTTATTTTAATTTTTCTTAAAACTTTTTAATAACATATCTATTTCTGAGAAATTGGAATTTCTTAAATATACCTGGTCCCTCCTCTCTCTACCCCAACTGTTTAGAAAGAGTTGTCCTTGGTCAGAGGTGACACCTCCACCACTCTCTGCTCCATTCTCCTCTGACAGGTACCAGTGCCCCAGTATCTGTCGGCAAAGTCCTCTGGGATGCACTGTTCTGACTTGCTCATAAAACTGGAAGGATATTTACTTGCTTCGTAGAAAAAAAGGCTAAGAGGAAAGTCACGCTGTCAGGATGCAGGCCAGCAGTAAAGGGATGTAGCTGTGAGGAAACTCATTACTCTGCAGGGCATTGCAGTGGAGAGCCCTGCTGTGAGGGCTGTGCTGTAGTCGGTGGTGGGTGAGGATGGGAAGCACTGATCTAATCCAGGCCCTCTTTCTTCCCTGCTTTTCACCTACCAGTGCTTGGCTGCTGGCTCTCACTGTGTGCTGCTGAGTCCTTCTTTGCTTGTCCTTCCTCCTGCAAGTGTAACAGTGGCAACCTGGAAGTGGACTGTAGTGGCTTGGGCCTCTCTTCCATTCCCTCAGACATCCCCACAAACACCAGGACCTTCCTCTTTCTCAACAACAAACTCAGCATCCTGCCAGGAGCAGTGTTTTCCAACCTCTCTGCTCTACAGAGGCTGGATCTATCCAACAACTTCTTGGACCAGCTCCCTCAGAACATCTTCAGTGACCTGGGGAACCTCACAGAGCTCCAGCTGAGGAACAACAGCATCCGGGCCTTGGACAAGGACCTGCTACAACACACGGCCCTGCTGCGCCAGCTGGACCTCTCCATCAACGGCTTGGCCCAGATTCCTTCGGGCATCTTCGACGACCTGCCTGCTCTCCGCTCCCTCTCCCTCAGGTCCAACCGCCTGCAGAGCCTGGACAGGGTGACCTTTGAGCCTCTAACCAGCCTGCAGCAGCTCCAGGTCGGGGATAACCCCTGGGAATGCGACTGCAACCTCCGAGACTTCAAGCACTGGATGGAGTGGTTCTCCTACCGAGGTAGGTGCTCGCGCTGTGGGAGGCAGGTGGAGGAGTGCTGGTCTTCCGTGGAAGGGCAAACAAAGGCAGGCAGGGAAGAAACAGGAGCAGATACAGCTGGCAGGACAGGCTGACCTGAGTGACAGGTCTCAGCCAAAGAGCATGAGGACCCTGCTACGATTAAGTGCCACTGCACCTTCCTATAGCAACACTGCCAGTCTATGAGTCCTTGGCACCTCTAGATCTCCTATTTCCTTGTTTTGTTTCTGACTGGAACTATTACCTGGTTTTGTTTAATCTTAAGAGAAGAAAGAACTTTCCTCAAGTAACACTAAAATTTTAGGATTATGAATTCACCTCACTCTTTCTGCCTTAAAGAGAAGAAATGCTTTTCACGCTTGGAAATAACCATCCCATTCTCTTTCTTAAGCTGAGAGAATTAAAAGTCAGATTTGGCTGTAAAGCATCAGGTTTGCTGCCAACAAAAGAACCTTAGGAAACAGTGACACTTAGGAAAAACACTGCAACTAATATTGGAGAACCCCACCGACAGCTCAAATTAACAAGTCAGACTGGCTATGAAATCATCATTTCAGACCGAGCAGTTTTTGACAAGTCTGTATTTCCAGATTTTCCCTGAAACATAGAAGACTAGAAAGGTACATGTCACTTATCAGGAATGCTGATGGGATGACATGCTTTCAGGAGCTGCAACTCAAAGAAAGATAGCACGTTTTACAGGAGTGAGGATTGAAGGCCTGACCTTCTGTTTCTGGAACCAATGAGTAGGAAAGGGTCTCAAATCATGCGGATAGCAACAGTCAGCTGTCACATCCCTGCTGATCACAGCCATGCTGCAAGGAGATTATCTCTGCCTATGGCTACACTGCAGTCTGAAATATGCATTCGTGTGAGCAGAATCAAACAAGAATACGAGTGCCACTTTCCACTTTCTTTTTTTGATTTGTTTTTTTTTCTTGACTACCATATCACAAAGTCAGTGGAAAGCACACAGACATAACTTTGGTTTTCTTCCTCCCTTTCCAAAGAAATTGCCCAAACTCACTCGAGCATTTGTTCCAACATCTGTCATTATTTTCACAGAGATGGATTAGTTGTCAGAAGATGGAGTGTGTATCTGTTGGGTTTTTTCGAGAAGATACAGCCTGGTCCTATCTTTTTGCTTTCATTTCTCCTTTTCTAAAGTGGTTCTACTGACACTTACATAACTCACTAAACACTATGAGGCTGACTTAAATGGTTTCAGAGGGCTTTCATGTCTTGGCCTATGCAGATGTCATGCACCAGGAGCTCTAGTGCCAAACTCAGCCTAGGCAGAGGCATAGTGGCCAGCTGACATGCCTGAAGCTTCTGCAGGGAAAATACTTTAGCAGGTGTGAATGGAGGCCCACGAACTCAGCCCAGCTGAGGATCTAACCCTGCTGTCCCTGTGCGGGGATGGAGCTGTGATTGACTCCTGTTATCTCTGTTGGAACAGGTGGGAAAATCGACCAGCTGGCCTGCACCTTGCCCAAGGAGCTGAAAGGAAAGGACATGCGAATGGTGCCCATGGAGATGTTCAACTACTGCTCCCAGCTGGATGACGAGAACAGCTCTACAGTGCTGGACAATACTGGCCCACCTTGCACTAAAGGAAGCCCTGCTCCTTCCAAATCTAAATCAGGCCCAGAAACAGAAGTGGAGCCCAGTGTGGGATGCCCTCAGAAACAGCGGTACAGGCCCGTGAGCGTGCGCCGGGCTATTGGCACTGTGATCATTGCAGGGGTGGTTTGTGGCATCGTTTGCATCATGATGGTGGTGGCAGCTGCCTATGGTTGCATCTATGCCTCCCTCATGGCCAAGTACCACCGGGAGCTGAAGAAGAGGCAGCCGCTCATGGGTGACACAGAAGGTGAACATGAAGAACAAAAACAAATCTCTTCTGTGGCGTGAAACTGTTCTAGGAAGGAAGGGACAGCGATGAAAAAAGGTACCTGAGAGCAGTCAAGCATGGGGTCCTCCCAAAATACATCTTCCCAGACAGACTGTGCTATTGCTCCACTCACCCAAGTAGTACAACATGCTTCTGGGGGGTCAGGGCACCTGGCTCAATTTCTTTTCCTCTGCCCCAGGCCCATTTTGTGCCCTTTCACCCTTGGGCCCTCCGAGACAAATAAAGTAGAGTCAGACCTCGAGTGCTTGCTGTGCCTCATGCCCTTGCACAGAGCTTCCCTCACATGCCTGCTGCAAAGGCAGCTGGCACCTTCTGGGAACCTGTGTCATCCTCTCAGCTTTGGTCCTGAGTCGTCCTGTATCCTGTCAAGAGTTCTCTGCAAGCAGAGAGCAGCTGTGTGAAACCTTACGTGGGGAGCAGGACACCCGAAGTGTCCATGCCTCCCTGTTAGGTCACTGCTGCTGTGTGACAGTAAGTTGCTGCCCACCCTACAAATCAGTGCTGCCAAGATTACATCCCAAGGGAGGCAAGGTCCCTAGGGTAGGGCAACAGGCAGTGGGAGATTTCCCTTCTAGAGGTGGAAAGACACCCGTACCACTCTAACACACTGCCAGGGAGCACAGTGTCCCTCTTCCTGCTCCTGGCCAAGTCCAAACCTTCGAGCTGACCCACACGTCACCTGCTGCAGGTGCACAGGCACAGGGTCATCCTCCTGTACACACACACACTGACTCATTCTGGTCCCAGCACGCACACACAGCCACTCCCAGCTCCAGGCACCCCACCTGCACATGCAGAGCTATCACACATGCCCATGCTGACCTGCCCTCTGCGTGCAGCCATGGATCCAGCCAGCCGCTTTACCTTCCCCTGATCACGGTAGTGTGTATCACCTTCTGCTTCAGACAAAAAACATGCACACGCCACTGAGGAGTAACAAAAACATCTCAGCCATAGTGCAGAGCCAGTGGGAACTGGCAGGAGAGGATGGAGAGAGGCAAAATTATTGAGATTACAGCACCAGTCTGTGGAAATAAGTATACAGCATGAAAAAAAAAAAAAAGAAGGTGTGTTCTTATCTATTTTATGTCTTCTCTGATAAACGGAGAGGGTAAAATATGAAGCCTCCATTTAGAAATGTTTGATTGGCAGATCAGAAGTGGGTCATCAGGAAAGACTAGAGGAGGAGGTGGCTCACCAGGAGCGTGAGCCGTGCTGAGTAGTGTGAGCCTAGGGGAAGGTGTCAGGAGAAGAAGTCACACAACCCAGGAGCTGCCATGGCTGGCACAGGGGCCAGCACGGTGTGTGGAACAGGGTGATGCAGCCGGGGTGACCGAAAAGAGTGGGCAGAGTTCTGGAGGGTCCTGAGGTGAAGGCTGGAACCTGGAGCACAGCATGGCACACGTGGGAGAGCCCAGGAAGGCTCTGGCACGGAAGGCAGCAGAGCCCACACGCACTCCCTTCACCATCACTGGTGAAGGTGACCAATGCCACCCACAGCTGCACCCAAACATGCCCACACACAGAGCCGTGCACACTGCCACTGTCACTGTCACGCAGGGTGACTTCCCCCAACCAGATTTTAAAGCCCTCAGACTGCAGTGCCTCCTATTAGTCTTAGCTCATTCTGACCTGACAGGGAAAAAAAAAAAGTGAGAGGGGAAAAAAAAAAAATGAAAGGAACTCAACATAAGGACTCATTTTGTATCACTGGAAGTGGGATAAAATGCTGTCTCCAGGGGAGAGCGCACATTGCCATGGTAACCTGCTCTAACCCGTCACAGTGGGTATTCCTAGGCGAGGAAGATGACACCGGAGGTCGTGCATCCACAGTGCCCGTGGATGGTGTGATCCCTGCCATCAGGAAACAAGCTGGCAGCCAGCCCAGCTTTGCAGGGTGTTTTGCTAGCAACCTGTGTTCAGAGCCCTGCACGCTCTGCAGGTGGACCCTGCCAGGGCACATCACCTCTTCCACCTGCTCCATCTGAATCCCAGTGCCGTGGGACATCTCACAGCCCTCCTGCTCGCTGTGACTGGATCCCTCTGGAAGCAATGCACGCTGGCTCCTCACTCCTTCTGGTCCCAGACAGGTGGTTGTACTGACCCATGGGCACACGACATCACTAATCCAATCTGGAGTGGCAAAATCCCTCCTGGCCTACCCAGGGTCACCAGAGTCAAGGAGACAGGATTTTCTGGACTGTTTCAGCACGACTCCTTCAACACAGGGATGCATGGGACAGAGGAGGATGTTCTTCAGGGAAGCAGAAGACCGGGCTGCCACGGAGGAAGGACTGGGAGAAGCAGTGAGTCCACCCACCGGTGTGCGCACACACCTTCCCCCCTGCTTCCAGCACACTGTTTGTGGGGAAGAGGAAGAGAAGGAGGGGGCTGGTGAGGTGTGAGGAGGAAGGACTCTTCCCCCATGCGCTGTACAGCCACTCCAACCATCCCATCTGCTCCAAGTGTAGCCCGCTCTGAAGGGCAGAACTGGTGCACTGCAGACTCCGTATGCGTGTTACTGCTGCTCCACATTCCCAGCAAGCCAGGACTAGACTCTGCCTGCTGGATCCAAACCTCTCCCCAACCTCCCTCTCAGGGGAACTTCTCCCTTTACCATACTGGACTCCGCAATCATACTTGAAATGGGACTTGAGTCAGAGCGGTATATTTATAGATCTATATTTTACTTGCATCAAATAATGGTGACATATTGCACAAAACAAATGGGATCTATATATGTGTGTGTGTGTGTGTGTGTGTATGTGCGTGTGTGTGGTAAGAGAGAGACTGTTTTTAAGGGAATAGACTAGAGGTGAAATGAATGGGAAGAAGGTAGGGGACAATGCAGGGGTTGAGGGTGTGAAATCCTCCTTTCCCTGCACCTTCCCTGTGACTTCCTCCCACCCTGACCAATTTTTCTTTGTTGCTAATAATATTTTCTATATCCTGTGTTGTGGGGCTGGGGATGACCTTGCCCATCCTTTCCTTTTTTTGTTTTAATTTATACAGCAGAAAGTCTGGATTTATCTCAACCCTAGACAAGGGACTGCTATGTTTAGAAACCCACCCAGGAAAGGAGAAGACAGGAAAGGGGAGAACTGAGTGTTGCCGGGAAACACGAAGGCTGGCTATGAGGAGTCCCACTGGAAAGCAAATCCTCTATTTGGCAGGATGAGGACCTGTCCTTTTGCATGCAGAGCAGAGTAACAGGGCTCACTGGGAAGCGCCCTCCTCATGGCACTGTTTGCAAACAGGCTCTTTCTCCGTTCCCTGGCACACCTCGAAATCAGGCTGCCCCGGTGCGACTGAGCTGCAGTGCCCACGGGCGCTGCAGGGAACACGGCATCCCGAGCGGGCAGGAACGAAGCTGCCCTGCGGGATGCTGGATACACAATGAGACCCAGGGCTCCCGTGTGCCCAGCAACGGGTTCCTCTGGCGTGTGGGCACAGCGGCTCCTGTTGTCCCTGCAGGCATGGCTGGGCGTGGGGGAAATCCCCCTGGATGCACCCTTTGCTGCAGGCAGGTGCTCCAATGCCACAGGCAGGTGCCTGCCCTCAGGAAAGGGTTTTCTGCGGCCAGCAGGTCCAACACGTGCCAGGGCGATGTGAGGCTGGCAGGGCCACCAGGAGCACCCCTCCTGCTCCCCTTCCCCACACATCCAGCTGTGGGACAGGCAGGCACATTCCTTGCAGGGAACGGATGGCACTTGTAATTCCTTTTTCTTTTTTGTTACCGTTTGAGGGAGAGCGACAAGATTTTCTAAAATGATTGAATGGAGGTTTCTTTGGCATGAGACAGAAAATTTTTAAAGGTATATTATATTTCTGGCTTGTTGTTACAGAATAATAATAAAGAATGTATTTTCCTATGCTCCTTCTTGTTTAAATGAGATCTCTGATAGCAACATTCACCCTTTCCCTATCCCCTGTGAAAGCAAACACCACAGGGGTACAGCCAGCCAAAGGAGAAAGCCCCCCAATTCCACAGATGTATCCTTGTCTGTACACACTGCCTGAAGTTGTGAGTGTGCACGCACACACACAGTGTCAGTGTGAGGCACGGTGAGCCTCTAGGACTAAACACACAGGCTGTCAAGGTGAGACCCTAGATCTAGAAACACACACGCAGAATGCTCCAGGGACACAGCCAGACAAGGGTGATTGTGTAACAAGGATAAGATACTGTGGCAATCAGCTCATTACATAAAAGTAGAAAGGGCCAAATTAATCCCTAGTGTAAGAACGCAGGAGCCAATGGAGTTATATTCAGGTCAAATTTGATTCCAAAAGCTTTTTTTTTTTTTTAATTAGAACATAATGTAACAAATAGGGAGCTGTGGGTTCCTACATCTCCAGATTCCTGACCCTCTTGAGCAAGGTTATTTCGAAATGGATGGAAATTGCTGTCTAATCCTATTGCACCCCCAAGTACACAAGCTGTTACCCCTAGAGCTAAAAGAGTCTCTCCACCAGCTGTTCCCTGGCTAGGTCGATCACACACAGCTAAGAAGTTTAAATTCCCCACTTCGCCACTTTCAGTGCTAAGCGTACGCAATTCATCACATTCCCTCGCTGTAAGAATAAGCTCATCCTGACGCACGTGGAACCGCAAAAGATGTTAAACCCCACCACGAGCAAACCCTTGTGCCACTCTACTCACACTGCTGTACTCAGTCACCCTGCCATGCTCAGTCTGCTCTTCAGAGAGAAACTGGGAGCAGAACCCAGCTTACTCTTAATCCGCTCACAGCTGAGGCATCTGTTCTGCTAAAAAGGTATGCGCTGCAGGAGAATCACCATTATTGTTTAATAGCATGGTGTCTATGACACATAGTTTAATCTCGTTTTGCCAGGTAGGTAGAGGAGTGCACACAGATACTACTCAGCAGTTCATGTAATACCAGAAACACAGAGCAGAAAAAAAGCAAAGCCAACACACTCATCTGATGACTCTGGGCTTTTTCAGTTCATGAACTATCTGGGAGCAGGCTGCGATTTTCTGCAGTTTGATTTATTATAATTTGATTACTATTTGATATTGCCAAACATATTTGTCCTGCTTACACACCTGCTCATGCACACATATAACACCCTATATAACCATGTAATTCTGTACATATAACATGTAAAATATATAAAATAGGATTCCTCCTCAGTATCTCGTCCATCAGCAGCCCACTGCGCAGGCTTGAAGAGTGTTTGCTAGCACTGACTGGAAGCACAGGTCAGAGGGTCAGCTTCTATCCTCCCACCAGATAAATGCAGGTCCTAGCATGGGGTTTCTGAGGACCAAAAAGACTTCCCTCCAGGAATAATGGGCAATACAAGAAGTATTCACCAAAGAATACAGTTACAGAATGAAATGTGAGTAAATAAACATTTCCTGTGTCATTCTGGGGTGCTCTCCACGTCTGTCGCAGCCCTGGAAACCTGGGGACAAGGTGGCATCCTCACAGCTTTGCTCCCTTTAGAGAATGGGGGAAAAGCACCCAACGAGGGCCAGATCTGCCCTTCCCAGAGTTCTGCTGTGCTGCAGCCAGGCAGAGGCCATGAGCAGGGCACCTGGAGCCAAGGAGAAAGCAAAGCCTGATGCTAATAATAACTCTGCCTCGTGTGGAGCTTCTGGGCCAGCACAACAATGTGCCGCTCTTTGCTTGGTGCTCCAAGCAGAGGTTTGCCCCTTCACATTTGCTTTTTCTGAGTCCTGACTTGGGAATAAACTTGTTTGTTAGCACAGCTGCAGAAAATCAACTCGGGAAGGGCACCGCAGGAGCGAGGAATGCAGGTATTTCATTTGAGGGAATACACACAGATGATACCCTGCGATATTCAACCAGCTCCGAGTAAAGCTCAAGGGAAATGCGCAGAGTAACAACAATGCTTTGCATTTCTATAGTGCTTGCCTTTGGCAGCTCTCTGGGAGCTCACAAACATTAATGAATTCACAGAGGCAGAGATTCAGAGAATATAAAGGCCAGAAGGGACTTTAGATCATCCAGTCTGACCTTCTGTGTATTGCACGCTACTTGGAAATTGTGTGGAAAAGAACCACAAACATTATTTGAGGGTGGCAGAAAATGCCTTCCTGTGAAAGGCTTAAAGAGCTCAATCTGTTTAGCTTATGAAACAGAAATTAGAGAAGCTATCCTGTAGAAAGACCAACAGTGAGTATTTACATGAAGCTAAGTTGAATCTTGCAGAAAGGCACCTAACTTTGATTTGAAAAATACTCAGGAAAGGGAAAAACATTTTTTCCCCTGGTATCTTATGACAATACCTATTCATGCTCATTGTTAGCATTCCTGCTTACTAACTCATTTGAATCTGTTAGGTTTTTCTGTCACAGTTTTGTTATTCTCTCCCCTAGATTAAAAAAATAAACCTTCAGTAACCAGCAGCTCTCTCTGTGGATGCACTTTATACTCTAAATCAAATAATCTCTCAGTGTTCTCTTAGGTACAATAGGCAGATTGAGTTCATTAAGTCTTTTGCTGAAAGCATTCCCTCACCCCTGGAACAACACTGGAGCCTATTGTCAAACTGCTTCCAGTTTTTTCTCCTCCTTTTAGAAGTATTCTCCTCATCCACCAGTATCCGTGCTCTATACTGTAGACACTACATGACTTTTGCCACTTTTCTCTACTCCTTCCCACCAAAGAATGTCTCGCAGCACACTCGCAAGGCTGTGTGAACGTTGTTCCTGCTTTAAAGATGGAAGCAAATGGAAATGCTAGGACAAAACCCTAACAAGTAATTTTGAGGGAGGCAGATTATGGGTAAGCGGTTCTGATCCTACTCATAACCACCTTTACAAATTCAGTGCATTTTAAACATGAGCCTCCAGATTTATGCAATTCTTGGCAAGAGAAAATCTAGCCCTTTATTTAAAAGGATGATTCCCTTCCAGCATTTTCCACTTTTTCATCCACTCACAGCCTCATATGGTTATTTTTCACGTATCTCCCACTGGACATAAATGTCTTGGATTCCCCAGTTATTCTTTCTCTCTCCCCCTTATTTTCATCTTCTTGTGACTGATCATCCCCTTTTCAGTGAGTGCCTCTGACCAGCTGCTTCTCAGATTCTCCCTGCTCTGCTCTGCTCAGCTGTCACAAAACACACCAGCCCCCATATCCCCATCTGCTTTTTAAGGGCTTGTTACCATAAGCAGGGGTTTTTCTACTCACTGTTCTTTACTTTGCAAAACCCAAAGCAATCAAGAGAAACCACAACAATGTCAAAGGCCGAGAGAGGGGTTTAGGTCAGCCCTAGATTCTGGCCTCCCAGGTGCTGTGCTGGGGCTTTCAGCTGCATTAACAAGCACATTTTTATGGAGTTATGACTGAAATCATGGAGTGTGTGAACTGTAGGGTAAGAATGCCCAGCCTTGTACCCAGGGAGAATGCTGCAGTGAATGCGAAGCTCCCTGAGTGTTCACCTTGCTTGTTGTTGGTTTTTGTACTGTGACATGGTGAGATCAGGGACTTCAGCTGTCCAGCAGGCTAACAGAGGCCCAGCTCTTTCTATTCAAGGCACCACCACTTTCTTACACACTTTTCAAGCTGCAGCTTAAACCCGTTGTCTTTATACCTCAGATTCTGGGTAAAGCTGCACTACCTTAACAGACAGAAACTCACTTCTAGTTTTGCACCCTAAGTATTTTGCTGGCCTGTCTGTACTACACTATCTCCATACAAATGTGTGTTTTAGTTTACATGTGTGCTCCAAGGTGCATTCATCACAGCAATCCTGTCTGCTTTGTCCTTGGTTACACTTGGTTAAACCAGCTGGGTACTCCCAGGTTCCTCTCACAAGGTCAGACTTCCCTTTCCCCTCATCACCTGTCCATCCTGTCTNTTGGTAGTTATAGTATTAATGTTAATAATGGTACCTTGCTTGTTCCAATGTTAAACCAGCTGGCTGCTCCCAGGTTCCTCTCAAAGGGTGAGACTTCCCTTTCCTCTCATCATCTGTCCATCCTGTCAGCTCCTGTCTCCGCCTGTATTCCTGCGACCAAAACTGTAACACATACTAGAGGAGAGGTCTCACAGGGCTTTGGGTGGGAGCATCAATGTGTCTTCCCACTGGGAACACCTCCCTAAGCACTAGAACAGCATTTGCTTTGTCCACAACTGCATCACACTGTGACTCACCATCATCCCACCATCACCTTACACAGAAGATCCCAGCATTTTTTTCGTGATCTTTCTCAGGATATGTTTACCACTAAGTCTATCCAGCTGCCATTCAGCAAGGTTCTCAGGACAGGTCTTGGCAGATGACAATGGTTCCCTGAATTTCATGTGGGCATCAGGGAGCAATACAGCTTATACTGATGATCCACACTGAGGATCCTCACTGAGACTTGGCAAAATTGGCTCAACAGCTCCCAGAAGACAAGGACTGCCTCTAGTCCTGCTTGCTGTGCTCTCTGCCAGATCTCTCAGAGTTCCCAGCTTACAGAAGATTTCTATTATTAGCTGTCAAGCGTATGACCTTGTCTGTCGTACTACTGAAATTCATTCTGTTGCTGGTACTCCTGCCAAGGTCAAATAAGGCTTTCTCTACAATATCCTGGTCCTTCCCTGAACTAGCAATGCCTTCTAGTGTTGAATCATCAGGATACTCCCTCACTCTCCACAGCTACCTGAGTCAGGGTCTCAGGGTGATATTAGCAAGGGCTAATCCCATGGGTGACCACGGGGAGTGTAACAAGTAACCTTTTGCTAGACTTTGATAGGTGATCTTGCTGCTGCTGTTTTCACAGATTGACTTCTCCCTCCCTGCCCCTTACAACTCCTCTGCCTCGCTTGATCTTCTCCAGTCTAACTAATTGTTTCTCATGTGGCACGTATCAATGCTTTACTGAAACACGGAGATGAGACCTTTGAAATTTCTTTTGCCTTCCAGGAAAACAACCATCTGAAATAAAGCTGTTGGCTCAGCCTGGTGTTATCCAGCACTGATGAACTCATATTGCCCGGCTCCCTTTTCCCCTAACTGCTTGGTAGTAATTATACTTTCCTTGAAGATCTCCTCTAAAGCGCTAGAAACATTGCAGAGGTCACACCTAAAAGTCTGAGACTGACAAACTTATTTCTCGCCCTTCTTTAATCCTGACTGCTGAATTTTCACTTTTCCAGACTGCAGGGAGTCACCACTGTGTGCAGAGTTGAAAAAAGCCCTTTGCTGTGTGTGTTTCCACGTGCCAGCTCTCCCAGGGCCAGAGAGCACCCAGGCCCAGCACTGTGAGTGCACTAATCAGCCTGAGCTGCTTATTCACAGCAGTCAGCTTGTTTCTTTCCCCAAGGGTGGTATTTCTGTCCTTATCAATAACTTGGGCACAGTCTTCTTGGTTTTGGCTCAGACTATAGACTTCTTGATCCCAACTTCACTCTTATTGACCAGAAGTAGCCCTACTTCTTCTTTCTTTCTCCCCCCACAAACAGCTGAAGAACATTATGCTGTTTGTTTTAACCTCCTCTGCAGGGTCTAGCTCAGCTTGATATGTAAGCAATCTTCACTTTATCCCTACAATTCTCACCTCTAAGGGAGGGCAGGGCAGGGCTAGGCAAGACAGCCTTCTCTGCTGTCTTTTTTCCATTCCACACAGTCTCTCCGCAGAGCCAGCTTAAGCAGTTGCTTGTCATCACAGACAGATGGAGGGCAAGAGAATCAGGATCCTCACAGAAACAGGGGCTTCACACTGTCCCCAAAAACTCAACTGCTCCCTCTCCACACTCCAGACTTTGCACTGCTGCCTGTGAAAGCAGAGCCAGGAGCCAGCAGCAGAACACTCTCCACACACTCTGGGCAGCAGGGTGTAGAGGTGCCATCTAACCAGAAATATCTGTGATCCTATGAGTGGGGTTTCTGTGTCCCAGTGAGAGAAAGGAAGAGAAGAAAAAGGCCTTGCGAAGGGAAAGAGATGGCAGTCAGAGTTCCATTACAAAGCCTTATGATGGGGAGATTTGTGCCTTAGGTGATAGGTAGGGCAGGAGAAAAAGAATTCAGGCTGAGTTTGGTGGTTAAAAGAATGTATCTTAGGAGGAGACTGGAGCTGTACTCAGATCTGCTAAGTTTCTGTGGTTCTCACCCTGCAAAATTTGTCTGCTTCTGCCTTGGCTGAATTTAAGCTAAATCATCATACAAGACATTTCCTATAACCTCCTCTGCTGTGACATTTACCACCTTCATCCGCACATCTACAGACTGCTCACGTGATCCTTTTCAGCATCTCCTCACGTGGCTTTGCTGCTCTGCTGAACTGGAGGTGCTGATACAGCTCAGGACATCAGCTACACCCGTGCTAAGGCTACAGACACCAGCACTTTACTCCATGCACTTTAGATAAGAGACATGGGGCACTGGGGGGATAGGTGTGAGCAGGGCAATGAACTGGCCTTGCATCCACACAGAGATTCAGGTGCTGTCAGGGGTGTCAGTGCCACTCGCTTGGCAGCCTGTGGATCTTCACACAGCTCCAAACGGAAGGCCCTGCACCATTCATGACTTTGTCAGTCCCCCTAAACACTCAGTTCACTGAGTAAAACTCCATGGGCGCAGGGATCAATCCTGCACCTGCCTGGAAAACCCCACAGACAGGAGTAAGTGCAAACTGCTCTGTGGTTATAAGTGCCTGTGCACGTCCTCAGAGAGATGTGCACACAGGGAGCCCAGGGATGTCACAACACACTGCAGAGGGGCTGTTTCTGCATGCACAAATCACCTCACACATCGTTTATCTACACATCCAACGCGCTCCCACGAGCACCCCTGGGTGGGGATACAGGGCCCTGCTGATGCTGGGCAGGCAGGAGTTAATGGAAGAGAGGCTGGGAAGGAAATTAAAAGCAAAAAAAAGTTGAAAGCCCAGCACATGATTCTTCTCCTATCACATCTGTGAATCCTGGAGCGCAAGAGTAATTGTCTGCAATGAGTCAGACCAAAAGGCACAAGGAAATGGTTGCCATGGCAACCCGTGCACTGCTCTAATTCGGCTCAGAATTAAAATGATATCAAATAATTTGCAAGCAAAGGGGACATGGCAAAGGCGCTGGGTGCCAATCTAAAGAATCCAGCTATATGCAAGTCTCTCCTGAGTCAGCGTCAAGGGCTCTTTTTGCTTCAAGAGTGACAACCATGGCAGTCAGAGGAGCTGTAGGGGTGGCAGTGATGGATAACCTCAGGCGAGAAGATTTCTGCTACGTGCAGGCAGGAACGGGGTCCTGGGCTGGAGCTCCAGCCTGGAACAGGCTCCAGGGCTGAGGATGTCCTGGAGATATTCCTCACCAGACCCCAAAAGGGAAAACTCATTGCTCACAATTTTTTATTGGGGTCCCATTGAGAAAATTCCCTGAAAGGGCTGGTGAGGGCAGGGCCTGGCCACAGGAACCTACCCACAGGATCTGTGCTGGGTGAAGCACTGCCTGCATGAGCTGGGGAAGGCAGGGCTCATCCCCTCAGAGCTTTTCCCCTGGTAAGTGGTGCAGTGCACAAAGTCAGGCACTCAGCAGAGCCCACAAAGAAATATTTACTCTACAGAATTGGCTATTGTCTTCGATTTTTCCCTGGACAAGGACTCATCCCAAGGCAACAGACAATGCCTGCACACACAGGGAGGAGGCATGGTCCCCGTGCTGAAGATCTTACAGCCTATGCAGACAGCACAAACACACCATGGAAGAAAAGGGAACTGCTAAGGTCCAGCCAGGGTGAGCAGAATGCTATGAAAGATGCCTCGCATGACTATTTTTAGCATTCATTTGAGGTCAAGATAGACTTATTTGTCCCTCTTGTCCCCAGTTACTGTCTGTGCATGGAGACATCTATCTGGAGTTCTGCAGGCAGATGTTGCTCTCTCTGCCTGTTCACTGACCCGGCTGGAGGATAATCAGCTCTGAAAAGGGAACCATGTGGCCCCAGCACTGATGCCAAACCTCGATGAAAGGCAAAGTTTGTAAGACCAGAGCCAGCGCGAAATAACGCAACCACCTCACTTTTGCCTGGCTCATGGAACGGCTTGTGTGCGCCCCAGAAACACCCCAAAAAGCAGCCTGGGTGCTTACAGGCGTCCCCCAAAGCTCAGTGTGTAAGCAGAATGCAACGGGTGGCAGGCAGGCAGGCAGAGGGGGGGGATGAAGGGTGCAAGAGACTGGTTTTGGCACACTAACACACCATGGGGACACTGTGACATCGGAGTAGCAGCTCAACCCTTCGGCCAGCCAAATGCGTACCCACTGACAACAGCCTCCAGACAGATGTCCTGCGAGGTGGAGAAGGCACCTTTAGTGCTGGTAGCACTAAAATCAGCAGCGTTTCTGCCTTCCGAGTGCCCCTAACACTTTCTATGACTCAGTTCCAGGGCACGGCCCCTTCAGATGTCGCTGATTTTGTCGGATCAAATGGATGCGTGAGAAACTGCTCGGGCTTTGGGGATTGCCAGAGGTGGCTGGCATCAGGCAGAGACCAGACACAGCAGGTGATGGGCTGAAAACGAGTTGTCTTCCTTCTTTTTATCCATCCTACCACTGCCTGCCGGGGGGACCGTGATTTCCCTAAAGGCACCTGGTCATGCCTCAGGAACTCACAGAAGTCTCTGCACTGAGGCAACTTTGGCACAACCTTCGGCATGAAAGGAGGGACAGCATTCCTTCTGAATACTGCAGCACACATTCAAGTGATCAGCTACCCTCCTATTTTATATGGGTATCTTAATGCTGCTTTCTGAACCAGCCTAGTGAAAAAATTTTAATTCTCCAGTTTATATGCAGCTATTTCTATGGAAAAGGTGCTTATGCTATTAGAGCTTATTTCCGTGCATTTTAACAGCTCCTACTGATGCTACTGTCACTTTCCAGAGAGAAGGTTGAAATGTTTTATCCATCCAAGCAACAAAACTGTAGGAATACAGAATTGTGTGTAGATTAGCTTGAAGAGATGCCACAGCAACAGTCCTGCTGAAAAAGCCACCTGCACCTCCTGTTCCTGCTTGCTGGTAGCAGACAGCAGGTAGCCAAAACTGGAGACCAAGGAAGAGATGGACAGACATCAAGCTGGCCAGGAATTGCTTTTCAAATGAAGAGCTTCCGTCAGACTGATAGAGGCTGGATTTTAACCAGAGGTAAAATGGCAAAATTACTCCCCATTACCTACTTCTCAGACTGATTGATTTCAAATTCTTTTGAAAAAAAAAATCAAAATATTTTTTTAAAATCTGCTCCTGCTGTGAGTACAGAGCTCTTCCGAACATACTGGTCTCGATAACTCAGTGTCCCAAAACTCTGTCTTTAAACAGAGACAACATTTCTCTTCTCTGCCCCTGGTTTGAGCTTGCCTAGAGCTTTCCCCAAATACATCTGCACGAATTGCTGGTGTCGTGGGATAACGATTTCACTGTGGTCCAAATAACTGCTGGTAAGAACAGCAACTTCCAATATCAACAGAGGAGAGAAGTGTGATATAAAATAAACCTGCATCTCCCAAATGCCCATTTGCATTATTTTTACTGGGCACACCATGTGCACGCCCCATTGTCTGTTTCCCATCCCTGCCACATGACAGCCACGGCAGGGAACCTAACCCTACCTGTCCCTGTTGGCTCTGGCAGCCAGCTGGCAGCCCCAGAGGTTGAACAGCCAGAAGGTCAGGCAAGGAAACAGACGTCATCCACAGCCCAAAGTGACAGCTGAACTCCTGCGCAGATTCCAGCGGTTTCACTGAGGCTTTAAATCACTAAAAGCTTCTGTCAGCAACTCCACGTGATTTCTGCCTTGCAGCCTGAGGACCAGAAAGCCCCAGGCTACTGACTCACGGGAGGGAGCAGATGACAGTGCTATCTGGGGCAGGACATGGCTTGGGGAGAATGCCATCACCATTCCTTATTTCTCATTTCCAACGCAGTTAGTGTGCGTGAAAGGCACTGGACTGACATCCCAGGAGAATCGCTGCCTTCTAATTAATTATAATTAATCATCCAGGCATTACTTAATGTTTGCATAGTGCTTTGAAGTGCCAAAGCACAATACAGCAGGTAGATAATATTCATTCCAAGAAACAGGTACAGTCACAGAGTTGCCTGTGTGGCTTCCCACCAAGGAGACCACACCAACTCAGCTCACACAAGTGGACCCTGCCTTGGCTCCACCATGTCCTCCAAGAGATCTGTGTGCACCCTGAATCCCTTGTGCACCCCGAACCCCTTGTGCAACCCGAACCCCTTGTGCACCCCTCCCAGGCCCATGGGGGAAGGAGAGGGATGGGTGAAAAGGGGAGAAGGTAGGGCAGGGCAAAGGACACTGCTTCTCCCTCCTGCATTTGGCCACCTCTCCACCTGGAGCATGGAGTAGCATCTCTAAAGGCAAGAGGAGCAGCTTGGACTCCCCCTCAAACCCATTCTGGGATTTCCCACCGAGCTAAGACAGACTGAACCGGGAGGAAGGAGGCCCTTGTGCTTCCCCCTCCACCCCTTCTCTCAGCCCTCCAGACTGGAACGCTCTAATCCCATCTGACATTCTCCCTCACTCCCTGACAGCAGCCAGGCCTGTGTCATCTTCCTGGACATTTGATTTTACCAGCTTGCCTTACTCTGCCCTGGCTGGGGACTGCCATTCATCTGCCAGAAGAAAAGGAGCCCAATGCTCCCTGTCACTGACATTCTCCCCACGGGGGCACTGGGGGTGCTCCCTCCCCAGGAGCACGGCTGTAAATCCTGGAGATTAATTTTTCACTGCATGCATAGTGAACATTTCAAAGTGCTTACAAATCCCCCCAAGCACCATCAAGTCAAATAAGTGACAGTAATGATCAGTGGCAGAATGACAGGCCTGTTCATACCATTTGTTCTTTTAGAGGGGCACTTAAAAAGTCTCTGTTGGTCCCCTTCTACAGAACTGTGGCTGCATTTATTCAGAAACCGCAAGTCTATCCAGATATTTGGCTTTCTGGGAACCAGTGCTGGGTTCCAAAGTGGAACCAGTGCTGGGAACCAAACTTCTGGTAGTATCATAACTCTAAATTACCATGGTATCAATCCCACCGAGAGCCGATGCCATCAGAATAACAATAACAACAATCTGCATCCCATTCTGCTCTGATTGCCTCTTCTGTGCCTCCACACCCCCTCCCCTTCCTTCACCTCTCTCGGGTACCCAGCATGGTGTTGCAGCTCTGCCCAGCATAATTTCTGCTGCAGCCTCTGCTGTGGGATGAAGTCCCCCAGAAACAGGATCGAGCCGCTCAGGATAATGATATTACTGTGAGGGGAGATGAAGTGAGATCTACATCCTCACTCTCAGAGCTGACATCCTCAAGAAAAAAATAGTATTTCAATCAGTAGTGTGACCACTAGTTATTGCCTTTTTTTTTTACATGAGCACTAGTATGAAAGATTCACAGGATGAGCCTTGTCACTACTGGAAACAAAGCAAATGGTAATATAGTACATTTTGCTCCCTGAACCCCCCTAAACATGGTGTAAACTGACACCCAGGCCAGCACGTGGGACATACCTCAGCAAACTCTTGCACTCCTGCTGAAGTCGGTGGAGGCTACAGCTGGGGGCACGAAGAACTTTGGACCCTTTGGGGAGATAGCATTTGCCCTGATGCAATTTAGCCCACCCATACCATGGATCAGAGATGGGCTGTTTTCATCAAAGCATAGGAAACCAGGAATGAAGAACACCCACCACGTGTGAGAGTAGCAGAAGATGTTTGTGGTCGGGTCACCTAATGTACCTGCTAGTGACAGGGACCACGGTACCTTTAAGGAACAAAAGCAATTGCAAATTCATTTCTGTGTCTCAACTTTTGTGGTCGCTAGCGAGAAAACTGGTTCTGCGTCATTTCCACAAATGATAGATTTTTCGCCTTATTATTGTTTCAACGTGATTTGTTTCCCTATCCTCTGCTGTTTCCTCCACCCTCTGCAGAGGATCCTGTCCCTTCACAGCATGTCCACACAGACAGTATTCAGCATAACTGAGTGGGTGGAAATCTCCACAGGGGTTGTGAGAAGTGCTGCTGACAGAAGAGAGATGGCTCTGTCAGGGGCAGATCCTCCTGCCACTTCTTCTTGCTCCAGTGCTTCCACCGAGAAGTTTCCTTCCTTGTATTTATGCTGAGTGCCAGATTGTCCTGGTCTCAGCTAGGGTAGAGTTAATTTCTTCTCAGTAGCTGCCGGAGTGCTGTGTTTTGAATTCATAATGAGAATGGTGTTGATAACACACTGATGTTTTGGCTTTTTGCTAAGTCGTGTTTATCCTAAGTCAAGGGCTTTTTTCCTTGTCTCATGCTCTGCCAGGGAGGAGGTGAACAAAGGGAGGGAGCATAGCTGGGACAGGCGACCTGAACTGACCAAAGGGACACTCTACTCCACAGAACATCACCAGAATATAAACTGGGAGGAGTTACCCAGAAGGGGGACCAGTCTGGGTCTAGGAAGAGGGGTCTGGCATAGGTCAGTGAGTGGTGAGCAACCGTATCATGAATTGCCTCTTTTTCCCTTTTTATTATTATCATCATCATAATTTACCATTATTGTTGTATTTTACTTAACTTTCAATTATTAAACTGTTCTTATCTCAAACTGCAACCTTTACTTTGATTCTCCTCCCCAGTCTCCCGGGGTGGAGGGGTGAGAGGGAGGTTGGGTGAGCGGCTGTGTGGTGCTGAATTTCCAGCTGGGCTTGAACCACAACACAGATGAACTGCTTGTGTGCCTCTGCTCTAATCCACAGGTCAGGACAGGGAAGGAAAAAGATCATGAAAAACAAACTTCTTTTTAAAAAAATCTTCTTTTCTCAAATCTTTCTCTCAAATTAATGCTTAGAAAAATGCTTCGGCGCTATACAGAGGCCCTTGGTGCAGTTTCAATGCTCTTTCATTTTCTGCTGGGTGTAACAGTGTCAGCTGGTATCAGTTTTGGGAGCAGTTTCTATCATCCAAGCACCTATTAATGTGAACTTTGCTGAAACCATCTCTGTTCACAGGTGTCTCTGGGCAGACTTCATAACAATTTTCTGGCTTTGGGCATAACAGTGAAATGTTCTATTTCATAACACTCCTCCGTCAGCTTATAAGTACTTTCTCAATGCCCAGGTGATAATTAAAGAGCATCACTGTCAGCCAGAACTTACTGAAAGCCTGGAAATTAAGGAATGCTTCATCGGACGAAGTTAAATTGCTACAGTTTTACTGACTAGTAGTACTGAAGAGCATTCATTGTATCCTACCCAGCCTAGGCAAATGCAGTGGCAGACTGTCATCTGAAGGTATCTGCTGCGTGGCCTTCTCTCTATAGGGTACACCTGTAATGAAGTTGTTTTTTGGTGTCCATTCTATCAGTTCTTCCTTCCACCGTACAAGGCTCCATTAGCACTAACCATTCTTTCACAAGAAGCTTTGCATTACAGCACATTTCTGGTGATAATTACTCCATTACTTTTCCCACCAACCTCTTTGGTCACTGTTTCCAGGTCTAAACCAATTTCCATGGAGCTACATCTTCTCTTAGCCCAGTACTCCTATGCTGAGTGGTTAAGTTGGATATGGTGCCAGGGTTACTGATAATGTTTATTTGTTTTGTTAAGTGGCTGCTCTGCTTTGCTTCTGAGTTCAATGTACTTCCATAAGGGCTGAAGCAGTTAATATAGAAAATGTTAAATCTTCAAAAGCTTTGGGGTTCTGTTGGAAATAATGCGCTGTATGAATTTTCCAAAAGAAGATGCAGTCTAGTGAAGGTCTGCCAAAAGGAGTTTAAAGCTCAGATACAACAAGAAATTTGGCAATCTGTCAGTCTGAGTTTGAGATCTAGGAACATGCCCATTCCACCAGCAGAAGCAACTTTTCATTTGAGATGACCACGGAAATGCATAAACATGATGCTCTTCCAAAGTCAGAAGCATTTCCTGCAAAGTTTTAAACCTGCACGGACTTCCCGACCTACTCATGCTCCAGAGAGTGTCTCAATCCACAAATTCACCAGCACTGGAGATGGGAAGCTTCCATTCAAACAGCCCGTTTCCCTTTCAGAAACCTGTCAGCCGTTCAGTACCTGTTCTATTATTCCCTGTTTAGCCTAGTTCTCAATACCACAAGCTATTGTGGCTCCTGTCACTCCCCTTGAATGACAAGCTAACAGCTCTCAGCTCCCACACTCAATGCAAGATGCAGCCATTTCATTCAAGATAAAAAGAGAAACCAGAATGTCCTACCTGCAGCAATTCCCATCTTCCCGTCCACAGACACAGACACAGCCGTGCTCACTGTCACCACTTTTGGCAGGCCACCCCCCTCTGTCAAGACACAAATACAGCAGGCTTGGTTAGCTAACCCCCAGAGAGGAGAGAAATGCAGCAGGAGCAGCTTGCCCACACATTCTCCCATCCAGGACAGTGTGTACATATGCCTCAACTCTGAAACACCCCGGAATTTTGAGGGCTGCATCTTTCAAGACACAAAAGCAGCCTCAAGGGCCATGAGTAGGTTTTTTCTCTTCTCTGTGGCTCACGATAAAAGGCGCATCCTCCGCACAAAGGAAGTGTCCAAGGCTGGATGGGGCTTTGAGCAACCTGGTCTCAGGGAAGATGCCTCTGCCCATGGCAAGGGGTGTGGAACTAAGTGAGCTTTAAGGTCTCTTTCAGCCCAGAATGTTCCATGAGTCTGTGATAAAATGTACAGGATTGGCCTCCTCGATTTTGGGCACGTAGAGCTCCTCTCAGGCCAGAGAGCTGTTCTGCCCAATGCACCACCTGAACTCTGCAGCCAGCAGAGAAGCAGGACAGGTAATTCTGACAACACCTGCACAGCAAAGCCAGGCTTAACTCTAACTCTTACCCAAGCCAGGCCAGCACTACAAACTGCAGACACAGCACTTCCAGGTGCTTCCAGAGTTCACCCCATTTTAGAAACAAAGTCTTCTGGGACTTTGTTGCCTAAACTCCCTTACGCCCCAGGGTCTCCCAATTATCCTTGGGCTGCTGCTTTAAGCATCTTGTAGGTCCTGTGACACATCTGCTGGCCCTGTGCAGACCCCTGAGCTCCCCCGGGGCATTTAAAATCACAAGGCTGGATAGGCTCAAGCAACTGAACCCCACCTCCCTTTGTCAGCGCAGTTGTTCCAGCCTGCAACTGTCCATGTGGCAGGTTCCATTTCTGTATTGTTTTTAAAGTGATTAGATTAGCTTCAGCTGGGGCACCTCTTTGGGAAGTGCCAGGGGACAGTTTGAGGGCCAGTCTGATCGATGTAGTCTGCACCTGGCTCCCTCCCCGCATGCTCTGTGGAAATCTCTTGCTTAGACAGATGGGTCAGGGATTCTTTCCCTCCCCACAACTCCAGCATTTGTTACCGCCTTCCACTTCTGCCTTCATCATTCTAGATGTGTCCAGAGCACAATTCAGTGCCCACCACAGTTTAGCCTGCAGGCTCTCACTATTTTGTTTTTGTTTTTTGATCAAAGCCAGATTAACCTGCTCAAGTGTGTCAAAAGCAGTAAAACCCTTGTGAAATGAATACTCAGCTCACATGCCTTGGGCACGATCCTGCCTTTATGGTGAACCTCAAATGTCTTGTTCTAGGATGGGACAAAGAAGCAAAATACACTTAGGGTCTCAAGAAAAAAAATCTCACCCAACACATGAAAAATCTGGGTTTCAAGAACAGCACTACTTGACATGCAGAGGCTTCCCTGCTGTCCTTTTATTTCTGGGACTTCTGGACACTGGAAGGAGGTGCTGTGCATAAAGGATTTTGATGACCTGCAGTAATTTCCTGCTGGTTTCCTCCCCAGCAGAGAGCTCTTGGGGGTTTTCCTTCTTAGATGATTAGAAGTCCATCTGCCGTGAAAACCTCCTGCCACAGCAGGGGACTTGTGAAAAACATGAAAACGGGACTTCAGCATCTGATAGAATTTAATAGGAAACTGGGTGGCCTATTTTGGCTAAAATGTGGGACAGCCCTGCTTCATCAGATGTGAAGAAAGGGCCTGGACTCAGCTTTACAGTGAACCACTATCTCAGAAGCACTGGGTGTTATTTCCTGACCCTTTCCAGGCATTTTGTGTGATCCCACGGATCACGGTCTCTCTGAGCCCAGCTGCTCACTCGTAAAGACTAATAATCTCCCTTACAGTTTAAGGGCACAGGGTCTTCAGGGCCAAGAGCTACTCTTACAAGGTGCCTGCAGGGTTTCCAGGTGAGTGGGGTTCTGGACTCGATGGAAGCTTCTGAACAATGGCCGTGTAAAACAAAGAACAGCGCCAGCTGCTCGTCTTCCGTCTTCATCCAAAACTAGCTGTGACTTCTAAGAAAGGCACAGCAAGGCACAACCTCAGTGTTTAGCCAGCAGTGACTCCTGTGGCCTGGGCAGTGGCTGCCCTAGGAAGTCCTGCAGGGTGTCTCTGCCTGGTTTCCCAACCCACGCTCTGTTCCGAAGAGCAGATGCCATGGCTTGCAGGGGAGTAAAAGGTCCCTCCTGCCATCTCTCCCCCTCTCTTCACACTTGCCTTTTAAGTGAGATGTAAGGGTGCTGGGGAGAGAGAGGTTTTCGTAGGTTTCAAGTATTTTCTCTTTCCATTCCTTTCCCTTTACGTCCTGGTTCATCTCTTGCCTCGCAGGCTGGTTTTCTTCTCTTTGATACTTGCTTTCCCACCCACCAGACTCCCACCACTGTGCCACAAAAAGCTTTAACAGCTACAGTGCCGAGCTCTGTGACAGAGATGGAGAGCTAGGGGCCAGGCAGGAGCACAGAGGGGATTTCTGCCTTCTGTGGAGGAGTCTCACATGAATATTTTGTTTTGCTTGTTTGTTTTTAGGCTCTTCTGCTCTCTTCCAGCCTTTGAGAAGGTCCTGGCTGGCCCTGCAGGAACCAACACCCTAAGCAAGAGATATTGAAAAGCCACTCCTTGCTTTCCTCTAGCGTTTGAACTTCTTTGCTGAGCAAGAGATGCCATATTCTAGTACTAGGATTGGAAGGATGCTGGGCACCAATGCTATGGAAAAGCCTTCCCCTCCACCCTTTTCCTCCATCATCTTCATAACAAACCCATCCTTTCCCGTCATGGAAAGTGGTGATGGAAAAAATGACACCCGCTGAACTCAGACTTCCTGACTGTTTGCTGGTCCCTCACCAGTGCCAGCTGCTACTGTCATCCAGCAGGGCTTATCTTGTTCCCTCCCAGCCTGGCCACACCTATGTGTTTCATCCCTTCTGCAACACCTTTCCTGTTCCCTTCTCATGCTTCGTGTGTTTTCCAACCCCACAAGTACCTCGTGTTCCCCCAGCTCCCACCTCCCTGAACCTTTCAATCTATCCAAGCCCAGTATTTCCATTTCCATTTCCATCCTTCCCCTCCTCCGTAGCCGTGCGTTACTCATTCCTGACCGCCTTCCCCACACCTTGCAGCTTCATCTTTCCGCTGTGATCACTATCTTGGCCGTGACCTCTCTGCCCCATCCCTGGTGCGAAGGTAACGCCAAGAGGGCAGGTGTCAGCACTTCGCACCGGGTGGGGAGCGGCGATAAAGGGCTCGGGATGGGCGCGGTGCGGGATGCGAGGCGTGAAAAGCTTTTTTCTCCTTCTCTCTGTCCGCTCTGCGTCCGGGCTGCGGTTACCTGACTCATCTTCCGAGACAATGCTGTAGATGAAGCTGCCGGGGGGATGCTCGGCCGCCCTGCGGTACCACAGAGGGAAGTGGTCCATGGTGAAGATGCTCTCCTTGTCCTTCTGCGTCAGGAATTTCCTGCCGGGAGAAAACACCTTGTTCGCGGCGCCGAGGAGCGGCAGCCCTCCTCGGGGCAATGCAGGGGGACACCCGCGGCCGGGCGCGTGGCATCACCCGGGGTTTTGCCGTGGGCGAGGGCAGGCGCTGTCGTTACCGGGCACCATGGCAGGGTCACGGGGAATGGCACCCCGCGGGGAGCGGGGGCAGCGCCGGAGCGCGGGGCGAGGCGCGGCAGGTGCGGCCGGCTATCGGCCGTTCGCCACGGCAGGGCACGGGGAGCGGGCCGGCCAAGGGGATGGGGCTGTCTCCGGGAAAAACAGACAGCCCGCCCCGAACGTAAGGTTATGCGGCTGTGGGTGAATCGTGATCTCCTCGGGAGATGCTCTCTCTGAGCGGAGACCTCGCAGCAGCCTTCCAGGATCTGAAGGGAAGCTACTGGGAAGCTGGAGAGGGACGCTGTTAGGAGCTGTAGTGATAGGGCGAGGAGGAATTGGTACGAAAGGAAAGGATATTTAGGTAAGGTACTGGGAAGAAATCTTTTACTGTGAGGCTGGTGAGAAGCTGGAACAGGTTGCTGAAGGAGTTGTGGATGTCCCAACCCTGGCAGCGCTCGACGCCAGGTTGGATAAAGCCTTGGTCTAGTGGGACGTGTCCCTCCCCAAGGCAGAGTGGGTCATTCCCATCCCTTAACAGGTCCATTCCCATCCCTTAACAGGTCCATTCCCATCCCTTAACAAATCCTATGATTCTGTGATTCCTAGTGAGGCGGGAACTGAAGTGCTTGCGCAAAGAGGTGCTTCTGAAGGCAAGAGGATGTATGGCAAGACAGGCAGTGGGTGCTCAGGAGAGACCTCATGAAAATCAGGTCATTTGCTTCCCTGGAGGTTCATACAGCTTGCCTGGCAAATCCCTTTGTTTTCAGGCTCTTGTTTCGCTGTATGTTTCGATGCAATGCTAATTCCTCATTTATGATTCCTTCCTCTCAGGGGATTCCAGAAGCTCCTCCTGTGGGATGAGTGGGGGTCTCTCTCTGCAGTGTGGTGATTGTGACTGTTTACAGCATTGAACACTGTTCCTGATGAGCAGTGGGGAATCGGGAATCGTCAGATTAGCCTCTTGCAGCACACGGCATTTCTCCCTTGTTGCCAGCAACTGACTACTCTGAATTGTTCAGACTGCTTCAAACACATGAAGAATGTCACCTTTCAGGCACAGCAGAGCTTGAATGTAGGACTTTGTGTTTGGGGAACTTGGGGACAGTGAAACAGCTGCCAAGAAGCTAATGACCACCACCAACGTGGTCCCTTTCTGTTCCATCTGCTGGTGTGCCTCTGCGACCTGTCCTTTCCTACAGCAGCATGCACCAGCCTGCGTGCTCAAAATGCAGCAGGATGCAAACTACCCTTTCCACGTCAAAACCCTTCAGTGCACACACACTTCTGCCTTGAGGGAGAGGACAAGGGAACGAATGGGATGTGACAGATGTCAGTCACATCGCTTAACGCCTCACTGCAAGGCACTGGGATGCTGCTGCCATGTGGGCAGTGTGAGAGGCAGAACAGAATAAATCTGGAAGAGGAACTGAGACAGAAAGATCAAACATAGCCAAGCTGGAATGTCGCTGGGGCGCTGGAGTGCAGAGCCTTTGCTCTGCAAAATGGTCCTGGGGATATGTAGTTACTGTGGGCATTTTCTGTGCTAGCTGACTGAAGTCAGGGTAAGATTGAAGGTTTTCATTCAAATGAATGCACTTGGGGATAGTATTTTAAGAAAAACTCAAAAGGACCAGAGAAAGACAAAGGCCCCCTACCCTGATTCTGTAAACCAGCATCAATGCCATTAAGGTGCTGCTTCTTTCCATTCTGTTTCTGTCTCCTCAAAAGCATTTCTAAGGCTGGTGGTGATTTCATGCTGCCCCTTCAGAGGCACTGACAGAAACCTCTTAATGCAGTTTAGGGACTTACTTGTTGGAAACTTTCTCAGAGCCCACATACAGGGCACTCCTCATGAGTCCAGCCCGAGTGCCCAGAAACGCCATCTCAACGCCTGCCTCAGCGTCCCTGTGGAACAGAAACACACAAGCAGAAGCAAACAGTGCTCACGAGAACACCCATGATCCCTGCCCCAGGGTGAGGGCCTTTCAAACCTCAAGCCACACCTGGAGACCTGGTCCCCAGTTCATTTGCAGTATAACCCATTTACACCAGCAGTGATAGCGGCTCCTCCCTGCTAATGGCAACAGGTTGTTACTGGCTGACAACTGGCAGGTTTAAGACTTGAGCTCAGATTTAAAACCTTTGAAGTCTTGTTTATTTCATTCTCTTTGAAGTAGACCATAAGCTCCTCTGCCCCTGCTAGCTCTGCTCCAGGCTACTCTCATGAGGCTGAAGTGCAGGAGAGGAACTGCACAAGGAGAATGGCTGGATCAGGGATGCAGGGAATGGCCAGGGCAGCAGAATGTGACCGAAGCGGGTGTGTTGGTGTAGCTGTTTAAAGCTGTGCTGATAACTGGGCGTCCTGGCAGGATTGTCACTGGCTCAGCTTCTGTTAGTGGAGGGATACAAGGAACTGAAACAGGAGTCCAGTGGCCGTGTATGTCTGTAAGTAACACGTTGTCTGCTGAAAGAAGATCTGTGTGACATGACACAAGACACCACAAGCAACACGTGCCTCACTGGAAATAATAAAATACAAAGTTGTTCACTGAAGCCAGCCTGTCCACTATCTTCCTGAGGTTCAGTCTGGAGGCACCACCAATAGAGACAAGACCAAACTCCCTTTTCTCCACTTGAAAAACCCTCACCAAACTAAAGACCCTCCCAAGGAGGCCCAGCCTACTGGAGTTCACTCCCGAGAGACACTTTTCAAGTTATTTCTAAAGCTACTGAGCTATTTCTATCAGCTTTTTGAGCTATTTCTACAGTTTCTTGTATGCTGTGCAAAAGTTTGTGACTATTTCAGGCACTGCATAAACCCACAGCATCTGGAGATGCAGCTTCAGTGGTGCTCTATCCCTATTTATTTCTCCTACACTTACAAGGACATGTTGAGGGCTAGTGTTGTCCAGTAGGCCTCCATGGGGGCAGTGACCACTGCATCGAACAGCACTTCCTGGACCAACTCCTCATCACCTAAGGAGAGAAAGGAAGAACAAAAATCAGGAGAGAAAGACGTGTTTCTCCCTAGATGTTTTAGAGAGTCCCTTGGTAAGGAGCATCTGCCTGTCCAGGACAGTGGACCAATGTGCCACAGAAAGAGGGCTCCCATTACAGGCAGAGAAGAGGTCCTTACACCCTGGGTGGTGGAAAGCACAGGAGCAGATGTTACAGCCAGGATCACAGAATTACGGAATCCATGAGGTTGGCAAAGACTTCTGAGCTCATCAAGTCCAACCTATGACCCAACACCACCGTGTCAACCAGCCCATGGCACTGAGTGCCACGTCCAGTCTTTCCCTAAACACCTCCAGGGACAGTGACTCCACCACCTCCCTGGGCAGCCATTCCAATAACTAATCATCCTTCCTGTGAAGAAATTCCTCCTGAAGTCCAAAATCATCAGACCAGTTCCCTTGCAAACTCTGTGGAAGGGTGGTGCCCAAACAAGTGTGGGCAAGTGACAGGCTTTCAAGTGAAGTTACTCATTAGACCTTCACTTGACTCTTTTATTGAACAGCCCGTCCACAGCCATTGCCTCAAATCCCTGCCTTCACCTTTCTTCTGGGTGTCCTGTAGAGAGGATACCAGCCACCACCTTCCACTCACGTAGCCTCCTTCAAAACCACTTGTGACTTTTTTATGGCCTCTGCTCTGTCCCTTTGCTCACTGGCTTCTCTGTTAGCCCTCTTTCCTTCCTGTGAGTCACAAAACATTGTCCTGCCCTGCTTTTCACCAGATGCTCAAGCCAGCCCAGGCTACCAGTCTAATCCACTTTGGACTGGAGCTAAGAAGTGATTAGGACAGTTCAAGGTATCATCACGTGCTGAATGACATGCCCCAGAACCCCAGTTCTTTGACCTGCTTTGTTTCTGTGTTGCCCTGCTTGCACTAATCTGTGAGAACACAGTGACCATCATGTTGCAGAAACGCCCCTTTCAGTGCTGTTCTAGATGGAGCCACCCCATCATTTCAGTGTTTCTGGCACTGAAACTTTCTGGGTTGATGCTCCAGTTGTCCCTTAAGGTTTTAGCTCAAGTTCTCCCAAGTTTCTTTGTCACAGATCTCAGGATCCTTCTCTCCATAGCTGTTGTTATTCAAGCCTCAGAATCAGAGCCCACCATGAGATCCTTCCCTCTTCAGGCTCCCCATGTCTAGGATTCATGTTTTCAAGTCGTATTTGTTTTTCCTCCACAGCACTTCCAAGCCTGTGTATTTCTCACAGCCAGCTCTCCTGAAACTTTCCTCCTCCCTGGCCTCATCAGCTCATACATCTCCTCTTTCCAGCCTACTCCAAGGACAGGAAGGAGGGGTCTGCTCACATTGTGCAAGAGAGGAAGGATTACTGGATTACAGCTGATTTTACTTTTCAGAGGTTCCCGTCCTTGTGCCAAAGGTTTGTGCCTCTCAGGTGCAGCATTACGGGCAAAAGCCTGTACTTGGCACAGCTAAGGGGGCTGAAGGACATCCTAAAACCAAACTGCTGTAAGGAATTCCTGTGCACAGGAATGCCCCCTGATAGAGATCCCACTCTTTAGTGGGGCTGTCTCAGCGGCAGGAGAATGGGACCTGGTGCAAGGGATGAGCAGCAGGGGGAGCAGGAAAGATAATAATCCTGTAACCATTTTTTTTCCTCCTGGATCAGTTACCTGTTGTGTTTGGAAAACAAAATCAATAATCCTTGTTCTGAAAGAACTCATCTCTCTAGAGGGCACCGTGAGCCCTTGGGGGATGATGCCTGGCGTCCCTGGGAAACTGAGTCATCTCAGCACTTTTCCTGGCTTCTCCTGCCATAGCCCAGTCAGTCAGTGTGTCTTAAACCTGGTGTGCAGCCCCTGCCAAGCTCCATTCAAGCCTTCCACTTTCCAGTATTTCCTATGCTGAGACCTCCAATAAGGCTGAGTTATGTGTCAGCTTTGGAATGGAAAAAAAATCCTCTGACAGAGACAAGGAGGTGGATCCTCAGCTCACTTCCACTTGTGAATTAATCTGGGCTTGAGTTCCGTCCTGCCTGTGTAAGCAAGTGCCACAGGGGCTCAGTCTGACACCAATCAGTTTGTCACAGTCCCCTCTCCCTTGTGATGGGCGCAGGAAAACCTCAGCAGGGCCCTTTCAGAGCCTGGGACTCACATTCCAGGTCAGGCTCCTCCCCAGTGAGGAAACGGATCACAGCCTCCAGCTGGCTGAGCTTTCGGTGGTCGGGATCAATGTCGGTGATGCAGTAAATCCTGGAGGGAAGGGGAGAAGAAACCCAAAAGGGCAAAGAGAAACCACAGTCAAACAAATGCTCCTGGATGATAATAACTGCAAAAAGAAAGTCAGCAAGAAACCTGGGTCTGCAAAGTCTTTACCACTGCTGCATGTTGTGCCCACTCTAAATCTAACAATGTGGCTGTAAATCAAACCCTACCACTAAACCAAACACCAATTAACCTGACTGCTGTGCTTAGTGGGGCTGCTGTGCTCTCCAGCATAAGCTCACAATGCAACAGAGCTGTTCCAAAGCCTGCCAGCAGTTTCCTCTGTTGTGTGGTGTAAGATGTGTATGTGTGCACGTACAGACAATAACGTGATGGAGAGACCTGAAAAGCAGAGGGTCACGTGCAATGTGAGACCAGACTAGGGGCAGAAGAAATAAGAGACAGAGGAACAAAATGTGAGATGAGGAATGATCTTGCAGTGTGATATGGTGACAACAAAAGCTGTCCCACGGGGACACAACTGCAGGAGCCTCAGGACACAGTTTGGGGAGAAGTGGAAGAATGTATTAGAAATGCTATGTGCTATAAAAGAAACCAGTCTTCTAATCCTGCTTCCAATTTTGACCGCTCCATTGTCGGGACAAGGGAAAGGAAGGGGTTATAAGCGAGAATTAAAACTCATAAAGGGGCTGAAAGTAGTGATTTATGAGAAAAGTCTAAGAGCAATGAATATGTAAAGTGTGGTAAGCTGACACCTGAAGTCAGGAGTAGAAGAAGGAGAAGTCGCTGTTTGTGTCTCAAATGTGCTGCTTGTGAAACCTGACAGTGTAATGAGAGGTGAGAAGGGGTGCAGGGCTGCTTGAATATAGTTATTTTGGCTTTGATACAGGCTGGGTTCATGTGACTGAGTGGGACTGAATTTTGGGTTCATGAAAACCCCAAACCTCACAGCAATAAATGGAAAGTGCCGTGTTTCATCCTGTTTCATATCCAAACCAAGCAAAACCGTAAGTTCTGCTTGCTATTGAAACTGGGGTCATAAATCACCTCCGTGTTCCCTAGAAGTTAGGTCTAGGCTCACTTCAGAAGGATGCCAACCAAAAATAAACTAGGACTTAAAAAAGCATTTCAATCTCTCACCAAGCTTGCAGCAAAATTCCCTAACAGGTCTGACATACTGTCGGTTTTGTAAGACAATTCTGAGCAACACGAGGAGGAACAAAGTAAGCCTGAGCACAGAAGACTGAGGATAAATCTCAGCTGTTTCTCAGGAGAGGAATGTGCCAGGTCTCGGTGGGATCTCCCAAAGGAAGAGGCGAAACTCAGTTTCCTGGAGACAACCAGGTCTTTGCAGGTACAGCACCTGACCAGCACTGCTTTTTCTCGAGGCCGCAGAGGGTGGTGAACTCAAGCCAGATTGCTGGGAACTTTGCCCAAATATCGTGACAAAGTTCAGTGTCACTGACAGGATTTCCTCCACTTACCATTCATTTGCTAAAGTCAGGTCTGGCTGGAGCAGGTCGTGCAAACCTGAAACCAGAGAGTACACGGAGTATTCAGTGAGGAGGCAGACAGACACACGCAGGCTCTGAGGGGGAAGTGGTGACATCCAGAGCAGCTCCCTCGTCCCTTTCAGGCTGACCTACCTTCTTCCACTGAAGTGTTCCCCAGCAGAATGTACTCCCCGTGCCCCCTGGACAGCACGACACCCAGGCTGCAGGCAAGAAGAAAAACAGGGAGCTTGTCAGCAAGGAGAGGTGTCACTCCTAAATGTGACGCTGCATTGCCTGCAGTTACCACCCCTAAAGACATTAACTCCCTCCGCAGCTATTAAAGAAAAGAACATCATCAGAGGAGGATTAAGGGAGATCTGATTTCAGCACGGGAGGCTAAGGAACCTGTCTGTAGAGCTCTGAGGCATTGCTGGTGACAACTTTTTTGGCCAGCATGGTAGGTTCAGGTCAATAAAATATTTCTCAAATCTGTGCCAGTTTCAAACCATTTCAGCTGGGGGAAAATCCCAACACCCTTTCCCTCCCCTCCCACACACACACTTTGCTTCATTTGTTATTTGTTGTTTTATAATTTTCAGTGTATAACAATGTTGGAGTTTTTTTAAAGCCATACATCAGAACCATAAACCATATTCAGTGGAAATGAAAATTTAAGCTGTCTCATCTCTCTGAAATGAAACAACATGCTTTACCTAAGGTATAGCTTTTAGACCCTGAATTTCAGGTAAAACATAATATTCCTTTTGAATTGACCCCAAGTAATATTTTAATGGCAGTAGGAACTAAGAAGTCAGTTATTCCTACTGCTCTACTCATGACTTGTAGCAAGATTTATGAAGAGAAGGGACTGATCTGCTGTCCCTGATCAGACTTCTGATACACTGTATTTTGCCACATGACTCCTTGCTCACCTGAAGGGTGTGCCACTGATGTCCGTGAAGAAATAATCATTGGTCAGGAAGAGAACTCGTTTCTGAAATAAGACAATGAATAAGAGAGACCACCTGACAGACCAAGGGCATAATGGTGACGGGGACCTGGGAAAATGTCCCCAAGGCTGAGCAAACCCAACACCTCACACCCTGCTAGGGCTGGCTGGAGGCAGGGATGAATGTGCAGTATTCAGCATATCCAGCACCTTGAGGCCCTCAGGATGCAGGCAGCCACTCTGTCTTTCCAACAAGGGCTTCAGATAAACCTTTCTTTGTCCTGGGGCTCCTGCACCGGCTGCAGGAAGGGGTGGGGGGAAGCTGCCCTCCCTCTCACCCCCTCCAAGCACCCGTGCTGGGGCCCTGCTGCTCTTCTGCTAGGCACAGCAACCTTGACAGCTTTGCACATCATCATCATCATCTCCAGCAGGAGCGGGGGCTCAGGGGCAGATAGGAAGGAGTGGTGGAGTTGAAGGAGAGGCAGAATGGCAAACCTATCCTCTGTGTGGGTGGGCAGCCAGGGCCAAGTCTCCCCACTCCTGTGGGAAATGCTGATATTCCTGACATTTGCTTTCATGCCAAAGTGGGACAAAACATTAGCATATTCCAATTTTGTTTAAAAAATCAGTAAAAAAAAAAAATCTACATTTTCAATTTGGAAAAAAAGTGCCTTTTCAAATCCAAGCCGTTTTGATTCGCATGCAAGTATTTTTTTCAGACTGACATTTCAACTGAAGACATTTCAGATTATTGAAAGCTGCTTCAGAACTTCATCTGTTTGCCAGACTGGCCTTTTCCTGTAGGAAAGTGTTGATTTCAGTGGAACGCTTTTCCAAAGGAGAAAAGTTTCTGGAAAGTTTCTCTCCAAGCCTTATGCCAGTGTATGAACCCTAATATGTTTAAAATCCTAGACCCAGTCTGAGAACGAGGTGAGAGGATGTGTGTGGGAGACAGGGGAGCGAACACAGAAAGCTCAGTGTTCCCCAGGGAAAGTCGTGCCTGCTGTAACCTGCTCGAGCTGTGCAGCCCTGGAAGTGGAGCGAGGCACAAAGGGCTCCAGCTCCACGGTGTGCACCGAGTTTGTGCTCACTGGGCTGACGGGGATATCGTTAGGAGTGATGGGGATTTGGGACATTGTTAGGGGAGGAGGTGGCAGGTGGCTTAACCCCTCTGCTCCTCTCTCTCTCTCTCCATGCACGGTGACTGCACTGCTGAACAGCAGGGCCTTCTGCTGGGCCAAGACCACACAGAATCACCGAGGCTGGAAAAGGCCTCTGAGATCACCGAGCCCACCCTTCGAACCGTCACCACCTCGTCAAGCAGACCATGGCACTGAGTGCCACATCCAGTCATTTCTTGAGCATCTCCATGGGTGGTGACTCCACCGCCTCCCTGGGCAGCCCATTTCAATTTTTAAATAACCCTTTCCACGAAGTTATTTCTCTTAATGAGCAAGATCTTCCAAAGGGCTGTGACACCCCCAGAGAATATCACTTGGTGGTGTTTTGGTGGCTGTGGGTGATACAAAAGGTATTAACCCTCCCTTTTCTTGCCTGTCTGATCGGATGATGGAGGCAGGGATGCACAGAAAAGACCTGGCCTCTACTCTGAGACTCTTTCCTTTAGCGGGGCTCGTTCTTCTCATCCTTTTTTCCCCTAACCTGCCCCTCTTCTGGTATGTGTGCTCAGCCAGCCCCAAGGCAGCTGGAGATACCACCACTCATCCATGGAACGGAAGAGAAGCAGAGGCACCCTTGAGCCAAGTGGGGCTGAGGATGATCAGGCAGGACTTTGCTGCAGAGCGGGGATCAAGGGAGAAGAGCAGGGGCACGTTGGCACAGGGACAGGATGGCTGGCTGCCATCCCCTGCAGGCTGGGAACACGTGGATTTCCGGACTGGACGTGGTCCTGGGCATCCAGGCCTGCCTACTGCCATTACCAGAGGATTGCCGCAGCTTCTACCCGTGTCCTCTCTCTTTCGCTTTCACAGTCACAGCCCTTCTGTACTCAAGCTGCAAGCAAAGGCATTTCTGCCCCTAGAACTCCCTGACAGCTGCCTCTTGTGTTTGTTCCTTATTTTCTCCTCTCTATCCCACTCTGCTCTCGATACCTTCCTGAAATCAATGTGCGGCATCGACATTTACGTGGCTGATAGATAACTTCTACCCCTTCAACTCAGGTCTTCTCTCTGCAGTCTGGCTGCCTCTTTCTCTTTGTTTCAAGGCTCTGTCAGCACTTTCTTTGTTTTAATGCTGCTCTGCTTCATCAGCTGGTAGAGTACAAGTAGGAATTACTAAGCTTCATTTCTGGTTTCCACTCTGTGTGTATTCTGATAATAGTAAAACTGTCACTTCATAAGGCTTCCAGAGTTGCAGAATGAAACAAGTAATATCTCTTTACCAAGGCTATTTTTTTGTTATCTTCTTTTTCCCCTGGGTAGGGGAGCAGAAGGATGTCTCTGAAATATTGAACTAAAAAGATATCATTGGATGATTCCGAAGAAGTGTTACTGAGGGTGCACAAAGAGGTTAAGCTAGCAAAATAAGCAATCTAGACCTACAAAGAACAATTCTTGCTTTAAAACCTTGATTTGATTACTTTTCTGACAGAATAACTAAGGTAACGGATGAAGGAAATAGAGGACATGCAATATATCTGGGTTTATATAAAGTACTTGAAACAGCTTCTCATGAACTTTTATTCCAAAGAATCAGTTAAAGTGGGCTCAAATAAGATATGGAGGGAGAACCAGCTGCGGCACTGTAAACAAAAAGAAACAGTAAACAACAGGCCATCAAGGGAAGAAAATCTAATGGGAGGAACAGACTCTGCCTTAGCAGCCCTTCTGTACAGGGATCTATCTGTAAGACGAAATAGAACAACATTTCTCTGCATACTGAAAAAAGTATCTCAACAGCCCTTAAAATTAGAAAGGCTGGATGAAAAGGAGAAGTGGGTTTCATGTGGAAAAATGGCAACTGGAAAAAATAGCTAAGAAACACAGAAGTGAGGGCGGCAGTTCCAGCGCAGCTGTGGGAGGGAGAAAAAACTGAAGGGACAGCAGAAAGGAGATTTGGGGCTCCCTGTTCAGAAATATCCTATTGCAGAGAATAGCTGCTCTGCTCAGAGCAACAGGGAAACAGTCCCATAATTCAGTGAAGCCCTGGTACTTGGGCACCAGAAATGACAAAAGAGTCAACAGGAACAATCATAATAGCTGAGGAGTGTGCTAATATTTCAAATGCAGATGTTGGCAACATCCAGGAGAAGAAAGGCAAAGCCACTGACAGGTACCTGAGAGTTGCAAACACCAAGAATAGAGAGAACAAATTTAGTGACAAGATCTAGCAGGACAACGGTTCAGAGGAAGCAGAGGGGTGTCTTCATTAGGAAATGGCACCATTTCAGCAGTGCCTGTGAGCATTTGGTTTGCTGGAATTGGTGCTGACTGTGGCTTAGCATGGGAGCAGTTCAGCCAGCCGCTGAAAAAATCACTCTCTATAAAGGATGGAAAATTTTCCTGAAATATGGAAGACTTCTGGGCAGTGTAACTTGCAGGACTCTGGAATACTTCCTAACAGGAAATGATGAAAGCCAAAATCTTGGAGAGAGTTAAATAAACGTGAATGAAAAAGTACCAGTGAACATAAATGTACGAGATAATTTCGCACTGATTCCAAAGGAAGATGTATAACCCTGCCCTAGGGCTGGTAGGGAGTGTTCAAAAGTCTCCATTTCACTAGGACTTTTCATAAAACGTCTGCAAATATTTGCATAGAAATTTAATCCTGGACCTGGATAAAGGGAATCACATTCTGACGAGGTGAGGGACAAAGTTTTCATGAGTGCTTTTGGGTAGGGAAAGAGGGTGGCAAAATAGTCACAAATCTCGTTCTGTGCAAGTCAGTTCAGCACAGTCTTCCCCATTCTAACTCCTGAAGATCTCTGATTCATTTCACAGCCCTATAAACAATGAACAACATGCTTTTTGGCTTTGCCTGGACAAAGCAGGGAGCTGAGAGACATTTCCAATACCTTCCCGAGAGCAGAATACTGGTAGGTATAACGAGCACTTCTAATGATGCTCTCTTGTATGTCTTTAGCACATGTGTTATATATGTGGTGAAACAATAAAATCCTCACACTCAGGAATGCTGAACATGGAAAACCACATCCTTTGTGGTTTTTCAGCGTCCACTTCCCATCCACTCCCCTGTGTGACCTGAAAGGAAGGATAATTTCTTACCCCTTTGTCCACGGGGACCTTCACATCCATAGAGAGGTAGCCTGTTTCCCCATTGATCATAGCACTTCTCAGCTGCAGAGGTGAACAAGTTTGGTATTAGTGCCTCCAGGCAGGGCAGGGCAGGAATTAACAGAACCACTTGTCATTAACACACAGGGGCTGGCAGAAAGAATCACTGCTGGTTCCCTCTCCTCCCCAGCCCTGTCTTGCTTCTTTTAAACAGAAAACCTGCTTGCAGTGATCAGAATCCTTGTACAGTGAAGCTGATAAGTGATAGAGAATAGTAATAGTTTATCCTGAAAGCCTGTTGATATGTCTTTTTGGCAAAAAGAAAGGATCTGGAATCTATGAAACTGCCAGTCCCAGTTACAGACTTCACTGTTTGGCAGCCAGAAATTCATTAGCACAGTGCTTTGAGAGCCTGGAAGAGGAGAAAACTGAGAAACCCACTAACTCCCCCAGACTGAATCCAAAGCTCTTTGACATTTTAAAAACTGATTTATAAATTATAGGCTGTATTGAGCACCACTTCTGAGGAGCAGCAAAGCAGCTGTTTAGCACAGCAAAGCAAGACTGTATGAGAGCAGGGCAGGCAGTGAGAAGACCACTTTATTCAATCCAGGTTCCAAAGGTAAAATGTAATTTTCACAGTGGCTCCCAGCCTCTTGCAAGAAAGATCCAGGAAATTTTTCCACAAGTACAGAGGCTTTGACTTCAGGTCCTGAAGTCTGCCAGAGCATATCAAGTCTATTGCTTCAGGCTGGATAGAAAAAAATAGGTGGGAAGTAACTTACTCATTCACAAATTGTTTCCTTGCTTCCAGAGACAGGCTTCCATTCAGGTGCTAGCCAGTCTCAACTGCACTGGCTTTACAAGGCCACAGCTTTGTTTATTATGGCTGTTTGATGTGGGTTATTTACAGACCTAGAATATGAAGCTCATGTTTCCCAAGGCCCACATCTTGGAAATGAAAACATTGCCTGGTACTGTTACTCCTTTTTGGCTAAGAGCGTTTGACCTTCTTCCAGAGCCTCAGCATACTCTCTGTTCTGGTCTGACAGCCTGCAGGATTTGCTATGGGTTCTGGGTTTAGAATCACAGAATATCGCGAGTTGGAAGGGACCCACAGGGATCAGAGCCCAGCTCCTGGCCCTGCACAGGACACGCCAGGAGTCACACCGTGTGCCCTGAGCTCTGTCAGGCTGGTGCTGTGCCCACTGCCCTGGGGAGCTGTTCAGTGCCCAGCCACCCTCTGGGGGAAAAACCTTTCCCTGACACCCAACCTAAACCTCCCCTGGCACAGCTTCAGGCCACTCCCTCGGGTCCTGTCACTGTCACCACAGAGCAGAGACCAGTGCCTGCCCCTCCTGTTCCCCTCCCGGGGAAATTGTAGCAGCAGTGAGGTCTCCCCTCAATCTCCTCTCCTCCAGGCTGAACAGACCAAGTGCCCTCAGCCACTCCTTGTGTGGCTTCCCCTCCAGACCCTTGGCCCTTCCCCCTTTTCCCCTCTCACTGTGAACATCCCTGTGTTGCTTTACAGGCAAGCCCAAACCCTTGCTGCTGCCTGGCTGCAGGTAGCACCGTCGTGCATCACTTGGCATTTTCCAGGCAATGCCAACTCCTCTCCCCTGGATTTCTTTCTAGCAGCTGGCTGTACCACACATCATTAGCACTTGGGCATATTTTTCCAGCCTGAGCGTGTTGCCTATCAGTGTTGCTGAGATTATACTGCAGCTGATGTTGAGTCTGTCATTGATCCAATACCATAGCTGCAAATCTGAGTGTTGAAACGTTGGCAGCTCTCTGCTGCAGTGGGTGTATCTCGAGAGCCTCTAGACTTGCTGAAGTCACACTGCAGATACCGCCCGCGTCACCGAGTGTCTCTGCACCCTCAGTGACTGCAACCTTTCTTTCTTCTGGAAGATGCAGCACAGAAACACAAAGTGGCTTTTGTTTCTCGTGCTGGTTTCATGACATTTTTGTCCCCTGGGTAGTTTTACTCGGATTGCCTATGGACAGAAACCTTACACTTGGTATCGTATTTGCATTCAGCTATCGGTGTTAGTTGGTCAGATAGGAACCTGCTAGCCAAATAAATATGAGAGCAAAGCAAATTTCTTTCACTTCCTGGATTGTTTTTTTTTTTTAATAGCAAACTAGGCAAAGAGGAACAACTCTAAAAGTGACTCCAGTGAGAGAGAAAACTACAGTGGGAGCAAAGTCCTGTAAGAGATCAGTGAATCTACACAAAGCCGCTGGCAACTTGCACCTTGGTGGTTCCATGGCATGTAAAACCTCTTATTTTTGTCTTGCTTTGCACGTTACACAGCCAGTTCTGCTGTATTCCCTGTCTCAATCTGCCACTCTTCCACCTCCCAAGTTCCTTTGCCGTTGCCTTTGTGCTTGGCCTACACCAGTGGCAGTAGCTCCTTTGATCCTCTCACTGGTCTGTTTGTCCTACCTGTTTAAGTGGATATCTACAGCATCAGATCCTTTTATCTCAGCAGTCTCCCCTGTAATCCAGAAGCATGTGTCTCACAGCTAGTTCTACCTTACTCCAAATTCAGTTCTTATCTTAGTAATTTAAGTATCTATTTCCTCCTAGTTCTGAGTAAAATAAAACCAGCCACAGAGGAACCTCTCTATATTCTCATTCTGTCTGGGTTCCTAGTTGTGCAAAGCAGCAATGTGCAGCTGCTAAAGGTGCACGCTGTTTCTTCTTTATCCCTTGTTAATAATTTTGCTCAAAAGACAGTAGAAAAGGTATTTTTTTTATCTTTTCCCTCTGGTCAGTTATTGCTTTCAGTGCCTCCACACCTGTGCAATAAGGTGGTTTCTGGAATTCTTTTTCCTCAAGTGTCTAAGACCTTTGTCCCCTGTGTCTATTATTAATAACGACGGCAAGCTTTAGCCTCTTGATGAATGTACCTCCTTGTTGTAGATCTCGTTAGCTGAGTGGCTTCAGCTGTATCTCACTTAGTGAATATCTGGGTGACACCACAGGACACTGCCACACTCCTGAACTACCTTTGCTTTGTATTAAGGCAGCACTAGGGCCTTGTGCACACAGACTGGCTCCCTGGAGCATCCTCCAAAGTGCTTCCTTCCTCCTCCCAGCACTTCTTCTTCGTTCCATGAGAAGGAGAACTCATACTGGGAGGAAAGACAAGCACTTGGTGGGGGAGCTTCATGCTTTGTGCTCCTGTAGACCACCCATGTCTCTTAGTCAGAGCCAGTCAGGCACAGAAAAACAACAGGAGCTCCCACTGCTGCCCCACGCATTCCATACGGGCACAGAAAGCAGCAGAAAGAAGGTGCTACAAAAAAGGCTAAATCCACTTTCTGATACTCACTATTTCATCCTGGTCTTCCCACTCCACTTCTGAGAGATCTACGCTGTTGTAGTTCGGCTTAGGCTTCAGTTTCTTTCCTTCTTTATACTGGCATTTAAAAAAGAAAAAAGAAAAAGAAAGAAAAATATTCAAGTAAGTGGCTAGGTCACTTCCTAAACTAACCCTTTAAGAATTGGTGTGTAATTTGAAAAATAGGGGCGTCTCATTTATTCTCTGACTAGGAAGGCAGAGTTTGTGCAAGCATCTTCTTGGTCCCATGTCACGTGTTTCTCCCACAGGCAGTGAGGGGCTAGGGGAGTTCCAGTGGGACAGGGACAAGGAGCAAGGGACAGACAGGAGCACAGCTAAACTTGCAGGTAAAGGCTATGGCCTCCTTCTTCTAAAAGAAGAGCGCATAGCAAGTACACACACTTGCTGCAGGAAATCAGTTTTTTCCCTGCAGCTAGGAGTGTAATCCCATTAACACTGTAATACCAGCAGGAGATCTTTTCTGATGGGAGTCAGGCCTTGACTCCACTGACAGGAGGGGAGACTTTTCACCTAGAGCTAATTGACGCACGAGGGCTATTCCACTAATCCTTGGGGTGAGGGAAAAGGCGTGGATTGGACTGGGAGAAGGCAATTTATGGTGGAAGGATAAAGCAGCGCCCTTGCCTGGCTTTGCCTTGCCCCGTCCTGGAAACACGGCGTGTCCCTTCTCTTCACACACTCAGCTGACCCCCCGTGCCTGTGGGCTCCCTGACCAAAGCTGCCTTTTTGGAAGGCAGGGCCACCATGGAGCTTCACAGCAGCTTTTTCTTGGGGTGACCACACCAATGCTTATAGCTGTGTGCAGGTGGATTTGCACTGACCAGCACGTGTCTGAAATGTAAAATCCTCGCGTGCCTGGGCATCTCAGCAACGAGGCCAGCTGGCCCTCCTGCTCCTGGGTGCCTGCGTGTCAGAGGCTGGTGGCCTTCACAGCTCGAAACCCCCCAGAGAAATCAGAAGCAGCACTGCAAGTCGCTGTTTTCAGGTCAGCAGAGGTTCTCAGATGCACAGCTCTACGTACCAGAGGCCGGAGGTCTGGGTGTGAAAGGATGTAGCCGTTGTTGGTGTTCAGGAAGGCGTATCCATGGACACCCAGCTGGAGGAAGAGGCATTAGAATAATCAGTGCTTTAGCTACACACACTGCTGTGTCATGTGTGCTGCTGAGACCCTGGCACCACCAGTATTGAGGAATATTTACCCTTTAAAGCTATCGACCAGCAGAAAACAGAATCCATCCCCAAATGGATATCTGTCTGCTCTGTCTGTGCTTGGATGCACAAAAGGATGTGCAGGTGGTAGGTTTGTGTACTCCTTCAGGAAAATGTGCCCTCCTAGAGCCTGATTGTCGTCGTGGATAATAAGCACCCAGAGGCAGAGCTCTCCACAGCAGAGCTGCCCAGGGAATGGGCAATGATGGGGAACGTGGCAAGCAGCACAGAAGCAGTGGTGACAGCTCTGTGTGCCCCTGTGACACAAGTGAGGATGAATCCCACAGATGGCTTCCCTGGAAACCCGGTCAGCCTTCAGAGCAGCTCTGCATTATGTTTCAGTGCTGGCAAGACCAGACCTAACCCAGGCCAACTGTACAAGCCTGTAGTCTTAAAATGCTTTTTAAGGAATAGCATAATCTAACAAGAGCAGACACTGGCTGACCTGATCTGCGAGAGATTTCTGAGAGAGCAATTACTCAGCTCAAGCCCATATATAATGCAAATTCCAGCTACACCCTGAGTTGCTAAAAACCTGCAGATAGCCTGTGCTTGCCAAAACAAGAGGTGTCTCAAGGAAAACAACAATGGATAAGGTTTCTATCTTCAAAAAAAACGTTGCAACTTTATTTTCCTACAGGGACAACTCTGGAGGGATAACAGTGGGGAAGGGAGGAGGTAAGTCATTTACAATCTGTCTGTGCATTCGGGGAATCAGTTCTGTATTTCACACATCCCAGACCAAAATCTTGGACCGTCTCTGTGTGAAGCAGTTTTTTGAAAAACACACTTGGCTTAACTCAGCGTGGCAAGAATGAAACCAAGACACTGGATCAGCAAATTTCTTTTTTGGCCTATTAAAGCTGAAATCTCCCAGCCCAGTAAAAAGCACAATCATTAATACACAAGCTCCAGAGGTCTGGAACTGGTCCTTTTGGAGCCCATATGCCAGGGAATTCAAGTGGAGGGTCCTACGTTTCCAAACTGGTCTGGAGTTGGAAGAGTTTGAGAAGATGTGTCCTGCCTCTGACATAATGAAATCCGAATTTTTTTCCCTCCTCTCCTGGCACTGCTTGGAGAAAAGGACAGTGACCCTCCTTAGCCCAGAAGAAAGGTTATTGCATACCTGTCCTTTGAGTGACATGGAGAAAGGAAGGTGAAAAGGCATTATTCTTATACAGAAAAGAATCATATAAAAATGGACCCAAAGCAGGCAGCTTTGCATGCTGAGTGCAGGCACCCCGACCCTCACAGTTCCAGGGCTGTCTGAAGGATCATTTCCTGCAGCTGCCTGTTAAGGGTCTGCCCTGCATCCACGTCTGGAAGCGCCACAGAAACTCACAGCTTCTGACAGCACTTTCAGCCCTGTGAGTCTTCAGCAATCAGATTTTGGACAACTGCCTCACTGGTAGTAGTTGTCTGATAGTTATTTAAGAGAAACCGAAAACTTGAAATGTTGGCTCGGTTTGCCAGATTTCACGGTGGTCCTTGGATGTGCCCGTTGTCTCCTGCTGTGCAGCCTGACTGAACAAAGGGTCACTGCATGGAATTCACAGCAGGAACCAAACCAAACAGTGCATCTCTGGGGGAATTTCCTACGGATGAACATTTTTTTTTGAAGATACGTTGAACACAGAGCTAATGGAAAGTTTTTTGACTAACAATCCTGGAGAGCAAATACTCTATCCAGGTACAGCACAAAGCGAGTGAGAGCCAACTTTCTGTACGCTGTCCTGCCAAGAAACCATCGTGCTGATCTGGAGAAAAGAACCTCTAGGCATGACAGGAGAGTTGGCTCACCATAATCCATTCAGCCCTCAGTTTTTCTGCTAAGAATATGGACAGTGAAACGAGTCCATTTTTTGCCAGCTGGCATGGCAACTCTTGTCCACTGGGAACTGGATATAAAACTTTAATTCTCCTAAGATAGGCTGTCATCTCTGAGGGATCTAGGTTGGTCACCATCAGGGTGCAAAGGTTCCATGGCCTTTTGCCAACTGCTGGATCACCCAGTCCTTGTTTTCCTGAAGCAGCCTGAAAGCTTGTAGTAGTGAATGATTTCAAATGTGCTGTATAGATACCACACACCACTACATCCAACAACTCTTCCTTTATGCTCACAGTTTTTCCTACAGAGCAGAGAAGGGATTTTTCAGTCATGCCCATGGAAGTGTGAGTAGTGACTTTGCTGTGCAAAGGAATAAATTGCATTATCTCTGTCTTACCTTATACCGTGGAGCAAGTTTTAACAACTCCCTCAGCGGTACGTCGGAGCCCACCACACCCAGGAGAATGCCATGGGATCGCTTTAAAACAAAGGAGAATCCATTTTCAGAAGCAAAACCTGGGTAGTTTCCTACCTGAAAACACACTACTGCCTCCCTAGTAGTCTCTCACATATCCCCTCTGGGCTTGTGTGAATGTGTTTATTCAAAACCAATGAACATACTCCAAAAAGTCCAAAGAGGTTATTCCAGTGTTTATGGAGAGGAGTATTTCTACACAACACTAGTCAGTATCGGTTACTGTGATTCAGAAGTAACATAAAATCACTGAGAACAAGTTTTGAGGGCAAACCCCTGCATTCAGTACATTTAAATACCAATAAGGTCAAGATAATAATGCAAACCAACGTGAACGGGTTGATAAATTGGGTCAACTAAATCAAATGCCAAACACAAAATTGTTAACCTAGAAAAAAGGAAATCCCCTCTCCACGACACGGGGATCTGGTTGTTTAATAAGCATCTGGAGAGCACGATGTAAGAATCACACACAGGCTCCCACCACAGTGCTGTGCTAATGCAGGCCAAGGCCAGCCCCAGGTGGAGAAGGCAGACAGATGTTTGTGGGACCTGGATGAAGAGTTTATCCCTCGTACAGCAGTGGTAAGATGCCATTCTCCATTTTAAAAGGATGCTGAGAAATAAGAAATGCTAAAGAAAAGAGTGTCTAAAGGGTCTTGAATCCCAGAGGAAATGCCCTTATCAAATCATCTAAATAATTCGACCTTTTAATCTTATCAAGATAGACAGGTTTGACTTTATGGCAGTGTAGGAGATGCTTCCCGTGAGAACATACTAAAGGGTACAGGCTTTTTAATCTGAGGAAGCCATTATGACAGGAAGGTGAAGTCAGGCAAATTAAAAGTGGAATTTAGACACCAGTTTTTCACGAAGAGTTAGAAACCACAATGGAGAGAGCTTGGGGCTGGATGCCTTTCTTCAATGACTCTTTTGCCAAAACCAGGGCATTTGGCTCATCCATGCGAGATGTAAAGGTCTGCAATAAAATGCAGACTAGACAAGGTAATGATCTCTTCCAGCCTGAAATTTCAGGGTCTGTGAACTAGGCTGAGTTTGAAAATGGAAGGGATAAAACAAGGAGAAGAGTCATATTTAAGGGGTACGTTGAAGAAATGACAGACTGCCGTTCTGACAGATAAATTACCACCCATCCACCCTGCCAGAGGTCTGCTGCCCTCCCTAATGGTGCTGGTTCAGAGGCCCCCTTGGCTTTAAAAACCCACGAAGCTCCTGCTGGCAGAGGAGCACGGAGCCCAGGGCAGCTCGCTCACCGTCTCGTTCTTCTTGCTGAACACCGGCATGGCCACCGTCGTCATGAGCAGCAGGCTCTGAGCCTGCGACGCGAAGAGCTGCCACGGAACAACAGGACGTGTGTCAGCGCCAGCAGCACCCCGCAGAGCCCCAGAGAACCCCCCAGGACCCCAGGTGTGGGCTGCAGCTGGGCACCTCCTTGCCTCCCACACTCCTCGGAAAACAGGCGGCAGCGCTTTTAAATGCTCTGCGTCCGAGGGGATTGCGGGAGGGAGGCTCGCTCGTGGGGGGCAATGAGGATGGGATGAAAGCCAGTGAAATGCGCTGAAGAGTTGTTTGAATGAAGAGACAGGAACCTGTAGAAGTGGTGGCACAATTTATACCCACCACTCTTTAAGAGTGTACACACGAGCGCTTACACGATGAGTGCAAAAACCACCAACACAACGAGCACAGAACAGAGAAAAGCAACACAAATATGAGCAAAATCACAAATGAGGTGTCATCTGTGCTGCAAACATATGAATACCACGAATGGAAAACACCACAGACAAATATTTAAATGACACAAATATACACAAAGCCTTGTTACTCAACCATCTAAGCACAGGAAGAGGAGACAAAAATCATGATCCAAACAGATACAACACAGTGAGCTATCTCTACGAGGGATACAGGACATGCATGTGTTATGGGATAACAGACGTTCCCAATTCAACAGAAGACAGATGCTCTAAAAGCACACATGAGAGGAGGTAAAACAGGCAAGCCATATGCACAGGAGTCTCCCAAACATGCCAAGCTAGCAAAAGATTCTAATGCTTTGTTGCCAGTAGCATCACTCCTTCCATCTCTCATTTGGTGTAGTGAGTGGCAAGGCAAGAAATGATCTCCTTTCCCTATTACAGAGCTTGCTGGGAGCCATAAAGGAGCCAGCCAATAATCCACAGAGCCACTTGACAGAGATTTGATCTTGGTATCTTGAGTCACTTCTCTGGATGATTTTTTGTGGAAACCTCCCATTCACAGCAACACTCACACACAGCGAGTAAACTTCTCCTGCACTTATGGGACACAGGGGAAAAGAGATCAGGTGAACTGAGCTACTGCACAACACAGCCAGCCCTACCCACTCTGAACCAGCAGCACAGCACAGCTCTCCAGTACATCCAGCACTTCCTCTCCTCTTCCTGCCAGCGCAGGAGGACTCTCAGTGCTGCAGCCCCCTCCCCATCCAGATGTACAGGCCAGCTGTGGCTGCGAGGGCTGGCCCTGACACACCGACTGGCACAGGGGAAACAGCACAGGCACAGAACACAGCGGGCAGTTACCTCCTCAGACTGTGGCAGCTGGTGGGAGACATGGATGAACACACAAATGAATACGTGAATGGAGGAACGAGTCAGAGACAGGAGAAGGAGGGACAGAGGAAGACAACGGCAAGCCAAGCCAAGAGGCAAGAAAAGAGACTCAGAAAAAAACGTGCAGCAAACAAACCCCTGTGGCTGCCTTGGGAAGCGTGACCCTATGCACCAGTGCCAGGGGTGGCAAGTCTGCTGATAAAATAAACTTCCTGGGGAAGTAGTAGCATTTCTGGAGGTTTTGATTTGTACACTCAAGTGCCACGTCCCAGCAGCAGAAGACATCCCCACGTCACCCTCACAGAGCCAAATGTCTTCCCACAGGGCAGGCCTGAGACAAAGCAGGGGGCATTGGGAGTGCTGACTGTCTGGTCCTTTGCAGTGTGTCCTTTGCCCACGGGGCTGGGCTCAGGACCACTGTGGTGAGTTAGGTCTTGCTAGTTTAAGGAAGGAAAGAGTGAGCCTGCTGCCTTGGCTGGAATCTGTATCTTTGAGCAACAAACAACTTGCAGTTAGCTACTGGGCTGGAGGAAATCGGTCTGTGTGACCCTGCCCTGAGCCATGGACAATCTAGTGTGTGAACAATCCTTTAGAAGGCAACCTGCTTGCACAGAAGAACTCCTTAGGTGACGTTGTGCCTGTGTGATTAGTCCTGGGCACCTGGGCCACTGCAGATTCAGGTCTGAGTCTGCACACACACCTTAGCCCCAGGAGCGAGCAGAAAAGAAATACTGTCTGTCTCAGCCGAGCCAGAGAGCAGTAATTTCTATCCATCAACCAACTCCTGGCTTGTTTCACCTAAATGTCAGGACTCTACTTAGGTTTTGACTGGTGCTCGAGGTCCTTACCGCGCTGTCCATGTAGGCTTCGGTCCAGATGATGTCGTGGTCGTGGTTGATGACCATGGGCCGGCTGAGCACGTGCAGGTACTCCATGACATTCTCCTGGACGTCTGCCAGCGTGGAGATCTGAGTATAGTAACCTTCACGGAGAAACAGAGCTGTGAGTCGCCCTGCTGACACATATCCCCTGTTTCTAGATGAGTGCAAAGCTAGAAAACCGGGTGTCAAAGGCTGCATGCACCCAGGTGGGTAATCTGCTCTGTGTAAAATGGGCCTTGACACGCCTCGTATCCACAAGCTTTTGTGGAAACCTAGAGTTTCAAAGCAATGGCTGTGTTCTTCTAAAAATGCTGAAGCAACGTGCAAGATGAGAGTCTCGATATAACCAGATCTGTGCAAAGCAGATGTAAAATGTTGCTTTGGGTCTCGGGAAAAACCTTCCACTCAGCAGGCTGCCTTTAGTCTGGAAGGCTAAACACATGCAAGCAAAGTATTTCACCAGGCTACCCACTTTCCCTGCCCTATTTTATAGAAAGACCAAATTCCCACCTCCTCTTCCAGATTTCTTCCAGCACTCTTCGGTCTGCCTAGCTTTACATCCAAGGCTGGCAACTACTTCCATCTACACGTTGGAAGCAGAATAAAAAGTGCAAGTTACCTACTTCCAAAGCTTTGTCCCTGCAGCTGGACCCACAGCAGTCTAAAACTACAAGGAATACAGGGGAAGAATGTTTTCAAGTTACCAAAAGGTCCTTAAAACTAGCTGTGGGTTAGAAGTGCTAACACTGAGTAATGTCATGAGGATTCTCGTGTCCTGCTTCTCACCACTGGCATTGGTTGTACTGGGCATAGGATAGAATACATCAGATAGATGGAAAGCTTTCCTCTCGCTAGGAAAACACTGTCATGTGAAAGGGCTCATGTTCTGGTAAGCTTTGTGATGTGCAAACAGATTTAGTGTGCTCGAAAACAAGGAGCACAAGAATTACACAAGGCAGTGAAACAGAGGAACCAAAGTCAGGGAGCCTTCTGCACAGCTCAGATCTGGTAAGTGAGAACCCAAGTGCAAAGAGCACATTTTTGTTACCTGGTTATTCAGAAGAACCCACTCTGACATTTTACAGTACCATGAATTCTCTGTCACTGATCTCCTGGCTGAATATGCAGTCTGAAACCCAGGGGTTTGCTTCATTTAACAAAACCTAAAAATACTATGTGTAATTCATAGTGCTAATCAGATGAATGCTTGAGCCTTGAGCATCCCCAGCTCACAGACATTCTGCAGGCCAGCAACTCTCCTGTCAACTGTTTTCAGCAGCAAATGCTCCCCCATGCATTTCATGCTCTGCTGGAACCACTGCTCGGGCTGGAAAACAGTTTGTACCCAACACCCAGCCTCAGTTTTCCCTTCCTTTCCCTGTTTAAACAGGACACTGCTGTAACAAGCATCACTGTCTCCCGAGGCCAGGTCATGCCCAAACATGGATGGCTTTTTTTCCCCTCCCTTTCTTCCTTTACTCCTGCAGACTCTGACGGTGCTAACTTGACTTTTTAACTGGCCCCAAATGCACAGAGGTGACTCATCTACTGTGGATGGATTTTTCTCATTCACGTAATTTCATGCCAGTTAGAGAGAACAGTGGGTTTGGGGTGGGATTAGCAAGCTATTTTGGTACCTCAGTGAAAACCACTTCCACACAAAGAATTTGGCCAGGATACAGGGGTTAACCTGCAGACCTCGTGAAAATTGCTGTAAAATCTTTAAAGCAGCAATGTTTGTTTTCTATCTATCTCAGCCAAAAGATGTCAGGCGCTCTGACAGAGCTTTTGACAGATTGTCAAAAGCCAGCAACTGGGACACAATAAGCACAGGGGCTTAGGTGGACTACGGCCAGCACGGATCTCGGTCACAGTGTCCCTTGGCACGCTGACAGGAAAATGCGGTGGCTCAGCACCGAGGACTTGTGTTAGTTGGACACAGGCACACTTCACGTGGGCCAGCAGGGTCTGCTTTTTCCTTAGCTTGTCTTCCAAGCAAGGGCTCGTGGGCCCCAGCAGCGGTGGGTAAGCCTTGGAGGGGCGCAGGGAGACCGGGAACCATTCCCACACAGCACCTTTGTTGTTGCAGGCGATCCACTTCACATTCGGGGCGAAAGTGACCTCCCGTCCGATGAGGTACGTGAACACCCGCACCTGGGAGGATGCAAAGGCAGGAGAATTAGGCTGCAACGCGCTACCGAATCCACACGGCTGGAGTTTGGCATCCCCTTGTCCTCTGGGGTGAACGTGGTGAGAGCAGCAGCTCTGCCTTCACACAGAGACAGGAGCCTCTCGCCCCATTTGTTTCCTGTTTTGTGGCCTGGAACTTAATTTCCAATTACAACGAGCCCAGAAAGCCAAGTAGCACCCAGGATCATCTGAATAACAAAGCAAAAGTGCAAATTCTGTTTGATTTTATGATAGCAGCTCTGCCAGGCACTCAGCAACCACACGCAGAGAGGTTTACGGCTCCCAGGAATCCTTTACCCAGAGGAACAGCTGGCTACATGAATCATTTAGAGAGGGCTTTACCATTTCTCTCATGTTTGACCACCAACAAAAGAGCCAATCCTGAAATAAACTGTTTTAACATCCCCCTGCTCCGGTCTCTCAGTAGGCTGCTCCTCTCCCTTTGTGCATTGCTGCTAGCTGAGATGAGGCAAACAAATAAATCAGGAGGGTTTAGGACGAGCAGTGGTCTGTTCCACCCTCACAGTCAGCTCTGCTAGTGCAAGCCTGTAATGACAGACATCAGAGTAAACAGGGCTGGAAGGCACCTAGAGAAGGCGTTGGGATCATTTCCCTGGCCACCAGAAGAACTGCTAACAGCCAAACCTCTCCTGAACAGGACCAATTATAAACTGTCCTGCACGGGAGCAAAACTCTTTGCAGAAGTTGGTTTTTAATTTTGAAATACTCAACTCACTCTTCATAATCTTATCAGGAGAACGTTTTGGTTGCCCACACCTTCAGGAAACAAAGCGTATGAAAAAGCAAAGCTTCCCTGACCTAGAGATAGGCGTTTGTAACCCCCTCACCTCGGAAATCACCGCAGCAGGCTCCTGCCTGGCTGCTTTGTTGGCATTTACAGCCAGGTGCCCACGGGTATTCAGGTACTGGAACATGTGGACACTCAGCTCTGCCTGATACCCTGCTCAGGCTCTTCTGCTCCCACCACGGCAGGAGAGCACCTTTCCCCTCCCTCTCTATCCATCACTTCCCAGACAAACCTTCCGATCGGGCCAGTTGTATTTCTCAAACACAGCTTCGTAATCCTCCACGGCTCCGTCAGTGATCAGCATGATGGCTTGGTTACACAAACCTCCTTGGCCAGCTTCTCTGAACTACAAACAGAGAGGGAGAGCACTGCTTATCCCAGCACAGGCGGCTTCTGAGTGACTGCACTCTATTTATTCACGGTGGGCCACATCCTGGCTTCCACTCGCAAACCTCACGCTGCTCAGGAAGAGGATTGTGCTCGCGTGCTGCATATGAATTTATTTATTTATACGGCCCTGCCTGGCACATGCAGACGCAGGAGGCTTTGCAGAAGTAAAATAATGAGGAGAAAATAAGTGTTGTGGAGGAAGGGTGCGATTCCCTGCTGCTTCGCATCTTGCACAGTCGCATTAGTTTATGTAAAACAACCACAGATTGACCATAAACACGGCAATTCTGATTTGACAGCAGTAACTGTCACTTTTTATGGCAGAAAATGTGAGAGGAGTGGGAAATCAGACTCATTATTTCAGGGTGAGTCCATCAATCTGCCAAAGGATAGCAAAGAAAGGCAGGAGCATATGAAAATAGAAGGCTACTGCCATCGGAGCTGGGAAAGGTTACGGATGTGCCAGAGAGAGAGGCTGTACACTGACATGACAGATGACCTGCTATCTATGCAGAAGCGATCTTTGAGGCAGAGCAGAAGTGCACCAGGACTCTGCTACAAACACTGACGAGCTCCCAGGAGCACCTGCAGAGGTGCTGGACAGATGTGCTCTCACAAGCAAGCCAGACCCTGCCTGCCCAGCCAGGCAGAACCAGCCTTGGAATGCTGCCTGTCGCCTGCTCCGTGTGCTTCTCCTGCCCCCAGCTACCTGCTCCAGAGAAATGAGGGCCTGATGCTGCACCAACAGCGTGAAAGCCAGCAGCAGGGGCAGCTGAGGGCATCCCAGGGACAAAACTGAGCAGGCACTGGGCTGCAGCTGCCAGCTCGCTGGCACTCTGTGCTTCTCCTTGTCCTGCCTCCCGCTGCTCCCGTGCTCCGAGCAAGGAAAAGCCTGAGCAGCAGAGGAAGGTACAGAAACCGATGCAGAGCTGAGAAATGATGGGGAGTAGGGGAGGTGACAGCTCTCCTGATAACAAGGATTAATGAGAGGCAAGAGCAGGAGATGAAGAGTGTACAGGAGACCAGCTGAAGGGTGACTAAGGTTACATCAAACAGCAGCAATTTTAAACTGGAGAGGATAGTCATAAATGAGAAAAAAGGCATCCAAGCGGCTAGATTAATTGCATAAAATGAAATCCCTGGATGGGAGAACAGACCGTGACCTGGGAGTTTTTGGATGTTTTAGGGTTCAATTCCCAACTCCTTTCGGGTTTGGTAATGCTGTGTTATGACAGACAAATGCCTTTACCAACGTGACTGGTCCTGTGGTTCCACTGCAGATTAACACCCTGACCATGAATACCTTGAAGCCAGTTCCCAGCCCAGATTTCCCTGGTAATTTCACCACTCCTACAATTACATCTGTGATTGCCCCTTATCATGAAATTACTGAGTTCAGTGCTAATACCACCATAATGTCACCTTCTGCCACCATCCGTGTTATCAGTCCTGCCTCCTTCAGCTTCACACGGTGCATTTCTAACGAGGTGCCCTCAGGTGAAACATCTGTGGGAAATACCGAGTCAGGATGAGGTGTTTGGACGTGCTGCTCCTCCCTCAGCAGTGCACTCAGAGGGGAGACAGGCAGCAAAGGCTGAGGGTGTACAACTGGAACAGGCACAGGGTGCTCTTAGGAGCAAACCAAAGGACAAAAGTAGGTGAGAGCCACATGGGATTCTGCCAAAGACCAGCAGGTAGGAAAAAACCAGAGCCCCAAGTGAGCTGTTTCTAGGACAGAGATCAACTGGGTGCAGATTAGCAGAGAGAACAGACAGTGAGCGTGCACCAGGGAGGCCCAGGGTGCAGGAGATGCTGTCAGAATGAGGCTCAGACCACAGATTTATCAACCTTGCTGTTACGAAAGCAGCTTATTCCAAACTGTTGCAATCTACAATGTGTTTGTTTAGATTATTATTAAATTAACACTTAATTAAGGTCACCCACCATTTCATCAAACTACTTAGGATCTCTTCATGAAGCTTACTTCAGAACACATAATACTGAGATGCTGAGAAATTAGATGTTGTATCAGAACCAGCAATCTCCTAATTACAGGAGTAGATGATATTTTCAACAGGGAAAATGAGATCATCAGTGTCATAGAAATGGAGATTAAAAAGACAGATTTAGAAAACAAATGAACAAGAGGTAATCCCTGGTTTTTAGGTCCTTTGTGACTGGCTGCAGCTGTAGCAAATGCTCTGACAGCATTCACATCAGGCTCCGAGCATAATTCCCTGCTCTGACTGGAGTCCCAGGAGCGTGAAAGCAGGGGAGATGAGGAATAACATGTCCATGGAAAGAGATGTCTGAAGAAACACGGGCTAGAGCTGGGTCAGTGAGGGAGGCACAGGGCTGTGTGTCCTCCTGTGTAGCTTCAGTCACGTTGCCAGGCCTAACAGGCATGATCTAATTAATTCAGGGTCACGGTCTCTTGTAGTCCCTTGTTTGCTCACTGCCTTTTACTCTGCAGTTACAGGCTGGCACAGAGTTCCCAGGGAAGCAGTAGGAACCGTCAGCATCGCTCAGGGATGCGCAGGCACGCGTGCTGATTACGTGCACATCTGACCAGGGGACTGAGCAGCCCCTCTCCATCTCCTCCTGCCTCGTTATTCTGCAGCCCAGCCTCTGGAATGGCCTCCAGAACTACTGAAAATTCAAACTTGGTGGAAAGCGTCTCATGGGGAGAAAATCAGCAGTAGGCAAGAAAACAAAGCCAGTGAAGAAGAAACAAGAAAGGGCATTAAGCAAAATAGTAGGAACTGGTAAACAGGAAATTCTGAGCTTTGCATATCCTGAAAAATAGGCTGTACAATCCAGGTCCATAAAAATGTGACTGGAATCAAGAAACAATTTGTAAGTGTTCAGAGAAGAAGCAAGAAAGGGAGTAAAAATAATATGATGCCAGATGATAAAAAACAAAGGGAAATGGTCAGGCAGAGATGCTTTAGAGCCTCCATACTTTATCATCAAAAGGGCAATATTGTAATGGCTGGGTACCCACTGAAGTGGTAAGAAACAAAGAAAAGAATTAATGAATTAGAGGCAGGGTCACAAAGTGATAGGGTTAAAGAAAAAACTAATTGAAAGCACTTGAATAATCTGTGCTCAGCATGAAGGGAAAGAATTGCAGAAGGTGTAGCTGAAGTACTCGCCTCATGGGCTGAGACCTAACTGGGACTGTACAAGATGCCAAAGGATGAAGAGGGAATCAACAGAAAATGGATGGATAAACCATCCTCAAACATGCAGCATGCTGCTAGAAAAATCAGTAACACATGCATCTTGTGAGTGTGTAAATGAAGTGCTTCCCCACACCAGTGGGACATAAGAGGCCACAAACCTTTGTTTACTAAAATCAGCTCACAGGTTCATCTTTTTATGGCACCAGGTTGCTCCAGTTACTCAGAATTTTATGTCTCACTGAAATCCAGTCTGCTACCAGTTTCATCATCTTTTTTCCCACCTATAGCCATTTTGGAATGACCCACTCAATTAGCTTCAACGTTTATGTGATTTCCGAGATCGGCAGTGAGTCAAGGCACGATTAAACCAGCTTGGTGGTAAGAGCAAACATCATTCCAAGGCGGCCTTGGAAAGCAGAACTTGGCTTTTCTTTTCCTCCACAGGGTGGGCAAAGCAACAGCTTTCAAAACACTTGCTCTGAGTGCATCCTGAGAAAGGAGGGCACGTTGCCATTGGAGAGGAGAGGCAGTCAGTGGCTCAGACACAGAAGAGGAGGGTGGATAGTGCCTGGAGAGGGATGCTGCAGAGGCACATCAACTGGACAGGAATGAACAACGTGACAGGGCCTGAAAAAAACCGTAGCTGTTGTCTTACACGTCGTGTTAAAGAGGACTACGGTGTGTAAAACAGGGAAGGCAATTATTCTGCTCTGCTTAGCACCTGATAGCTCTCAGCTGCAGCACTCACACGCTGCCGGGAGGATGGTGTTCCAGGGGAGGCAGCCTGGAAGCAGAACAAAGGGGTATAAATCCTGCGGGAAAAAGGGGAGAGAACAAGACGGGCCAAGCTTCTTGAAACAAGGAAGAGAAGAGAGCAGCGAGGAGATAGATTAAAACTTAATAAATAAGAAAAGACCTCAAAAGATAGCACTTGATGCCTGAGAATTTGGAAGCACTTCATGAATGTGCGCTTAAGACCATGGTTTCCCTGGGATGCATATTTTGTTGAAAGCACTTGGTTTGTGGCTAAATTGAAATGGAGAGTTCAAGTGGTTTATTGAGCATGGCAGAGGGGCAGGGGGGGCTCTGGCTAACTGTTCTCCTGAAACCGGTCCACAAATTGCGTCACAAACTCAAATATTCCCCGTCTCCCCCAGAGGATAATGGAGGAAAACAAAGACAGTGAGAGATTCCTGCTCTTCTGCAACCCCTCTTTGCTACTCATACCTCACTGAGTAGCTCTCTGCTGGGCTATTAATTCTGTGAGCAATTGGACTGAGGAAAATTACCAGGGAAATTTTGCAGCCACTTTCATTACAGATATTATTACCGGCTGTCTATTGCAATCAGCAGAGCCCGTTTCATCGGTGTGATGTCGCAATTTTCATTCTCCTGCGTATGCTCCCCTGAACAGTAACAGGAGAGCCTGCGAGGAACAGCTGAGAGTGGGAATTTTGTCTGATGAGAGGGGGGTGGTCAATTCCACCAAAGCTCCCCTTTCTCCTGCCTGCAGCAGCACAGATTTGTTTCAGGGCACACTGATGAAAACCCTTTTCCTTTGCTATTACCGATACAGGTCTCAGAACCTCGAGGAGAAGATTTCAGAGAGCCCTCAAACCACACGAGCACTCGGCAGGTGGCACCTTTTGCCTTAAGCTGTGGTAGTGGCAGAGCCTGGGGAGCTCCAGCTGCTGCTTTCAAGGCACCCTGTTTCACACATTTCCTTGATAACAAACACACTGCTTCTGAACCGCTGTTTTCTGAACAGCCATTTCCGAGGCACTTTTCCCTGTCTGCAGGTGCTCAAATGCCTGAGCCAGACGCCTTCTCCTCAGATCCAAGGTGACAGCAAAAGGCATGAGGGAAGCAGGACTTCACCCCGTGAGTGAGTAGCAGCACATCATCACCAGCAGCAGATCATCACCACTGGGTGCTGCCCTGTCCAAGAGCAATCTCAGAGCTCTTTTGAGCTCATTAAGCGAGAGAGAATCAACAAGAATCAAGCTAAGCGATGACTACTAAAATTGCTGACTGGATTTTTTAATGCTAAATGGAGAGAATAAATGAATTCTTTACCCACCAAGGAGTTTCTTCCCTATTACTGCAGTGGAGTCACGTTAGTCCACTGGGGTGCATGGGCAACACTCTCTCCCTGGAGGTATTTTTGGTTCAGCTATGTCAGTGGAGGACATATTTTGTCTCAGCTTTTAAGGGCCTTTCCAACCTTTCTAAGATTTTATGATCCACAACCCCACTACAGACAGTGCCATGAGGGGACGGGGGTGTTCAGCTGGTTCTTGGTCCTTTTTCTTGTTACCATGCCTTAAGAAACAGAATTAAATTGTATGTTTACCTCCAGGCTACTGAACTTCCTATTCACATGAGGCAATGAATCATTTATGGTTCTTATCAGAGGGCATGATCAGAGTGATTAATTCTCCTGTACCTGTGATTTCTTCCCCCAGCACTGACACTCAGCAAAGTGACATTGAAATAAATCTGAAGAATAATCTTTCGTGTCTTCATTACCATCACTGCTCACCAATAACATCGCTTACAGCCAGAATTGTGGCCCCAAGCTGATCAGTTATATTTTATTGCCACCATCTGTAAAGGTGCCTGGGCAGTGCCCAGTTGTGGGGCTCATTAAGAAAACTCACGAGGCCACAGCCTTGCTGGCTCCTGATCCTCCCTGGGCAGGGGCTGGCGGCTCTGGACATCCCGCACAAACCAACACCTCCCCTAAGAGGGGCGAGCCCTGCACGCTGCTTGCCACAAATTTGGGGTCCCTGAGATCAGCTCATGTCCCCTCCCTGCTGCAGCACCCCGAGGGATGTGCTGTCCCTGCTGGAGGGCAATGCAGGGCTGGGCAGGGACACCATCAGCACCAACTCTTACCTCTCTCAGGATTTTGAAGGACTCCGTCAGAGCCTTGCTCACAGTCCCCACTCCTTTTGCCTGCAGTTCCTCCACCAGCTGCTTGAAGTGCTGGCAAGAAGAGAGGAAAAAAGCCAGGAGTGAGTCGCAGGCAGGGTGCTCCCTTTGACCAGGGGAGGGAAGGGAAGCCTGGAAAAGGCTGTGCCCACGCAGCTGCAGCAGGACTGCATTTCTCAGCCTCTGGACTCTGAGCCACTGACAATCCATGTAAGATCATGGAAGGGACAAAACTACTGGGAAACCCGACTTTCCCTTGTCTGCTCCTTCAGGACAAAAACACCCTGTGCACCCAAAAGCAACAGGATGGGAAAAAAAAAACCATTGCATGCTTGTTTATGACCTAAGAGACATTGATCAGGTTGTAAATGAAACCCTCTCTGCAAGGTAGTGCCTAGAAGGTTTGGGAATCCTTTGGGAAACACTGCAGAAGTTTCACCCTCTGGAGTCATACTCTGTGACCCAGGGCTAAGCTGGCAAAGAAACCTGGTTGTCGAAGGTGTGGAGGGATGTATTAACGCAAGCTAAAATAATTGAAAGAGGAAGGAAAAGAAAACCAGGGAGAGAAGCTAAAAACACCAGTCAGCCCAGAGAGTGGTGGAGCAGCTGGCCACAGGCTGGCCACCTCAGGGCTGCTGAGCCCTCCTGGACCAGAGCAGCAAAACCCCTCCTCAGAGAGGGCTTGCTGGCAGCCCACCCTGCTGAAGGATCAGGCCAGGCTGAGAACATATTCACCAGGAAAGGACTGATTACTCTCATTTCTGAGGGCTGAGGATGTGGGGTTCCAAAGGCAGAGACCTTTTGCCCTCTGCGCACAGTTTCTGTAGGGCAGTCTGGGCTAGGGCTGCTTGTGGTGAGGACACAGGGAAGCTGCTGCTGCTGCCCCCGTGTCCCAGCAGCTTGGGGTAAGCCAGGCTGAGCCACAGAGCCAGCACACACCCCTGAAGTGGTGCTGAAATGCACACCCTGCTCCTTGTCCCTGGAGTTTCCTCTCACAGCATCTCAACCCCGCGCTCTGCTGAGGCAGTGAGAGCTCCCTGAGGGACGCTGAGAGGGGCCTGGTACTCACCTCTCTGTTATCCCTGTCTGCCTGGACCAGGATACCCTTAAAACAGGGCTCGATAAAGTGAACATAATCATTGTACTGCAAAGAGAAAACAAAAAGAAAGGGGTTGTCACGGGAGAAAATTCACAAAACGGGTTCATGTCCCAGGAGGATGTTCAGAAAACAGCATGGAGCATTATGCCATTTGATACCTATTTCCCCTAAAAATTGTTTATAGTGATCATGGCAAAGCAGGATTTTGATGAATCTTCTGTTTGTTTGGATAAAACATTAATTACGGTGTTTCGCTGAGTGCTAGCAGAGCGTATCTGCACATACAAAGTTACTTTTCTTTTTTCCCACTCACACGATAAAGTTTTTATCCGCACTCTATGAACTTGTTTCCCTGGCCTTGCTTCTAGCACTTTCTGCAGGTAGTTTTGACTTCTGGAGACTTCGTGAGTCTCCAGCCACCAGCTGAATCTTGCAACCTGAAGTTTGGACCTTCTGGTGCACGGCTGAACAACAACAAACCAGGTGAGCACACATCCACTGAGCTGGGATAATTAGGGCAGTGGATGATTCTAGGCTGTTCTGTGTGAGGAGAAGCTTGGTGATACCCCTGCAAACCTCTTCCTGCAAGGTGAGTGCAATTCCTAAGAGGCCACTGATGCTCAGCTGATCAATAGGAGCTTAGGTCAGGCTGTAATGTCTCTGAGCCAGCAGGTTCTTGGTTTGAGTGCAGTAAAGGAACATATGTATATATATATATATAAAAACCATGGTATTTCTGGGACTGTTTTTGAAGAACAGATGATATTTCAAACTCCTTAATGACTCCCCTCCATTTTTTCTGCCAACACTGTTCACTCTTCCATCTGTCCAGTCATATAAAGACAGAATTGTTGCCACTGGAGTTTCTAATTAGCTAACATAAGAAACTATCAACAAAAAGTAGAATTTATATCTCAGTGGCTGTGCCCTGGCAAGCTATCATAGCAGGAAGCCTGGGGAAAGAGATGGTGCCTGAATTAGCTTTGAAAATCAGAGGGTGAGGAGCCTTTAACATGGCACCAGTCTTGGCACGAGTCATGGAAAAGAGCTGTGCTTTCAGTGGTCAGTGGTGCCGGTTCTCTGCGGGCAACCAGCCCATCCTCACCCTGCCAGGGCTCAAAAAGGCACAGAGCAGCACTGAGGCTTCCTGACCAAGCTCCATGCAGGCCCAGCTGATCGCCTCAGGGCTGCAAGGGCAGCCTCGCAGGGTGCTGCCGCACAGAAAGGCACCCGGTGGTAATTTTCCAGCCTGGAAACGTTATCCTGAGGATTACACTGCTGCTGCTGGACCCAGAGAGGGTGTCATGGCAAGCCAGGTGAATTTATCAGCTCAGGTCCCTGCTAGCTCAGGCATCTCTCTACAGCCCTCTGTTATCTGTTGCAGTCACATCCCTAAGTAAGCAAAAAGATGTGGCCAACATGTGGAGGAGGGATGAGACGAGCTGGCAGGCACCCTGCTGACCCCAAAAAGCTGGCTCCCCAGGGGCAATGTGGGTTAATCCCCCACGCAGCACAGGGGCTGCTGTAGGCAGGTCACTGATCCGTGGAGGGGAAGGAGCAGAGGCTCTGAGGCACCAGGGAGACAGCTCAGCCCCGGAACGGGGGCACACGTACCGCAATGATGTTGACAAAGTCGTTTTCTCCCAGCGTGTCCAAAATGGTGACGATGGTGTGCTTGGCAATGGTCATCCTCAGGCCCTTCATGCTGCCACTGACATCCACGACGATGACAATGTCCTTGGGCGAGGTGGCCGCTTGGATGTACCTGCACAACAAGGAACATGAGGAAGCGGGGCGAGAGCCAGGGAGCAGGAACGCTGGACATCCTGCTGTCACACGGTGCCAGCCACAGCACCAGGACCACAGCTGTCCAGCAGGGCCAGGCTGGCCCCAGCACCTCCCTCCTTGCACTGGGAAGGGCTGAGCCTACAGCAGACATGCATCCAAGAGTGGCAATTGTTAAAGTCTCTTTTAGGCATGCATAATGCTGAAGCCTGATTATTTCCATGTGGCACACGTTAGATGCCACAGGGAAAGCTGCTGCTGGCAGGGTTTCCCAACCTGCTGTTACCTTTGTTTAAGTGCCCCCCGCCTCTTGCAGGAGCAGCACAGGACATTAATTATTGACCAGCAGCTCACCAAGGTGTCACCTGGGAGAAGAGGGAGAGAGGGAGGATGAAAGGTGTTTTTGGCCGTCTCCCCCACACTCACCAGCCACGGTTTCTGCAGTCGAAGGAGATGACTCCGTTCTCATCTGGTAACCACTTTATCCCTGAAGAGAGCAGCAAGAGGAGCAATCAACACACACAGGCAGGCAGGCATCTGCTCCCCGCTCCCCAGGCACCTGCACTGCTGCTGCTCCCTGCTGAGACCTGGCTACCCCGGGGAGCATGCAAGGCTGGCCAGCCATTCTGCAGAAATACAGGCAGAGCTGCTCCATCTTCAGCAGTTCTGACTAAACTGGTTATTGAGTTACTATCAAAAAAGTGTGCCTAGGCACAGTCTGTGTGAATTTGGGACGCAACTGCTTGTACTTTGAACTTTTGTCACTGTGATGCCGTTCTCAACAACAGATTTTTTTCTCCCAGAGGGCGGTTGAGAGCATAAAAAAGCAGCAGCAGTGACAGGGATGCCTCCCAGATTCCCTGCTACAGGCTCTGCTCACAGCCATCCCTGCTTTCGCCTCCCCTGGCACGTGCCAGGTCACAGCAAAGGGCATGCAGCCATCTGACCGAGTGGCCACCAGGCCAGGCTGCAGCTGCAGAGCATCTCCTGGGTTCCTCCAGGCACAGGACCCCCCTCCTGTGCCGTGACCCAAAGTGCCACTCACAGCTGGCGAGCAGATGACCAGTCAGGCTGGCCAGCTGCATCCACCACGTGCGTCCTCAGAGAGGCTTTGGCCACCACTCAAACCCACAAGAGAGCCTGGCTATGGTGTTTTGGGAGCTTTCTGGAGGACCCCTGCCAGCAGACTCCTCTGGGGTTGCATGAGCAGCGTGCCTGAGGGGCTGGTTCTAATGGGGGAAAGTGGTTTGTGCCTGCAGAATACTTCCTCCAGCCCATGCAGGAGTATTTTGCTCACTGCATCCTGCCCTCCCAGACTGGACTCCTCCACGGCACCGACCCTGTCCTGCAAAACTGTTGTGCTGCACTCAAAGAGCAAAGCCAAATCTCTCCCCTTTTACCTGGGTAGAGCCTGAAGAATCCAGTGGAGCTGCCAAAGTACTGCCAGGTCAGCGTGGGATCCCTTTCAAAGTTGTCCACAAAAATAGGATTCAGGGCTTCTGACATGTAGACTCCATTAAGGATGTCAGGGTCTGCGGGGGGAAAACGTGTGTAAAAGAAGGGAGGACATCCACCACGCCTGATGGAGGAGAGGGATGGGAACAAGGGCAGCTTCAGGGGGAATGCAGCCTTATCCAAGGCTTTTACACTGAAGCATCCTGCTCCCTGCCCATCCAAGCGAATCCTGGAGGCCAGGCCACCACTGGCCACTGCAGGTGACCTCAGCTCGGTCCGACACCATTAACCCCGCTTCTCTTCCCAGCCCTGTCTGCCCTGGAGCCCTACATCTGGTGGGAATGATGCTCTCAGAGACCCGGGGAGGCCATCTGAGCACAGCTGGCACACCCTACAGGCAGGGCCCAGCTGCTGCCTGACAGGGGACACGTGGCTGCTCAAAAGCAGCTGCCTGACGCATCGCCGACAGCCTTCCTACAGAGGCTGGCTAAATTCATGCCAGGTGTAATCACCCAAGACTAGGATCTACACAGTTGCACTCTCTCTCCTCTTTTCCTCATCGAATCTCTCTTCTTTTCTGCCTGCCATTTCCTTGGCAGAGCCTGGGCTGTCCTACCATGCCCCCATCTCCTCAGAACCAGCAGGAAGCTGCAGATTCCAGGAACTCCTAGGAGGCAGTGTATATTTGGTGTCTGTGTTGACTCACTGCCTCAGGAGGCCAAAGAGAGCAGCAACAGTAGAAACAGGGAATTGTGAGAAACTGGTCATTGTAGGATTAACTGTATCAGTGTTGAAAAGCATGGGACTTCGACCTACCACTTCCTGTTCAGTCACTTTACTAAAGGCAGTTTCGGTCAAAATGAGGGGAAAACGGAACTGTGACAGCCCAGGGATGAGGCCAAAGCCAGTCCTGCAGGAAGGCAGAGCCAGGCTTGGGGCTGTTTGCAAGAGGGGGAGCGAGCACTGCGCGCCTCTGCTCCCTGGAGGATCCGTGGGCATGGGAGCAGCCCTCCTCCTCCTCCTCCTCACCCTGCAGCCACAGCCAGAGGAGCTGGTTGGTTCGTGGCGAGGTGTAGAGGCAAGAAATCGGCTGATTTCATTTGACCACCTCTCTCCATACTCTGCTGAGGGCAGCAGCCTACTTTGCACAGTTCTGCTGCGCCTACCCACAGCCAGCTCTGCTGCTGGCTCTACTGTGAGCGAGATTTTTGGGTCTGGGGCTGTCAGACCAGATGGAACTGATGTAAAATCTTGGGAGAAACAGAACTCCCTCTATTGTCTCTCTAAACAACAGCAGCTGTGAGCACAGTCACCAACGAGATTCTTGACGACTCAAGGCCACGACAGAGCCAACCCCTCATCCAGAGTGACAATTGCCAATGAAGTCTCACCACAGTTTGTCTCCCAGCATCTTTGGCTGGAGCTGCAGGAGAATACGCTGCCTGCCTGAGCTGGAGGCCTGTCCACCATAAGAGGTTTTCCAAGAGCAGATTGTACCTAAGCCCTGTCACAGGGACAGCACAGCACAGACACGACTGGCCCTTGGGACAGCACCTTTCCACTCTGCTTTTTTTTGTTTTTCCCTCCATCAGTTGTTATTTTTCTATTCCCATCCTTGTTTCCGGTATATTGCTGATAGTTTCCACACCAACCTACGAGCAGTGAGAAAGCAGAGGCCATTACCTTTGTTGTAGACATTGGTGGGGAGCTGGATATCGCTGTAGGTTGTGTTCACCAGCAGGTTATTGAAATGCTCGTTTGGCTCCAGAATGAATTCATCCCCAAGCTCCACGTAATTGTCATTTTCATCCTTATCATTAATCAGGAGAGAGTTGTAGTAATCAAACTGTTGATGCAGACAATGGAAAAGAGAAAGACAAAGAGAGAATAGGACAGACTGTTACCAGCACTGCTGGGGAAAAACAGTCTTTAGAACAAAGAGGGGACATATGGAGAGTCCAGGCTTCAAAGAGGATCAGAGTGAGCCACAAACAAGCTATTACCCACTGAAAGTGCCAAGCTGCCAAAACGAGGGTTTCTGGCCAGTTTCTTGCTGTCGTGTGCCCACGTGACCGAAAGCACTGTCAATGCCAGGAGCAGAAGAGCCCCTCGAGAGCAAAGGGGCAGACTCCTGCAGCCCCCAGAGGTATTTGAGGGACTGGCTGGAAAGGTGAAGTGCCTTGCGGGGTCTGGCTCGCAGGTTTAGCACAGGACACGCCAATGCCGACCTCACTCGCCCCGTCCCTGCAGCTGTCACTCACTGAGTTAACTCCTGATGGCCATCCAGCCGGGATTATCCCCTCGCTCTGTCACCCCAAGGAGCAGGCACGCAGCAAGAGCAAAGGATCAAGCAGAAGGTGCTCGAAGATGATGCAGCGTCCCCCCCGGGAAGGTCACTGGGGATTTACCACCTACAGTCACTTCAGTACATTCAGGGCATTCTTTGTCCTTGGATAACCTACGTCTCTAAGATGGTTTTGCTGACTTTATCTGAGCCGGGGGTTACGTGAGGATTTATGTTCAAGTGCTAGCAGCACTCAGAGGGTGCAAACTGAGTGTGCAAACAGAGTCGTGTCCCCCAGCTCACCCCTGACCCTCACTGGGCACGCAGCTGACCCAACTAGCACGACTAACGGGATTCTTTTAAAAAAAGGAATAAAAAAATAAAAGGCAAGATCAAATTAGCAACTAGCATGATTTCAAGGAGCGTTTTCATTTTTCCCAGCACTGAGACGTGCACTTGCAGGGGCAGCCTGTCCTTCTGCTAAGCAATGTCTGTGCTTGTGCTGTGAACAGAGGACTTCCTTCCACAGCCTTTTCACTCCAGCTCCCCTCACCAGCAATAATCCCATAGTTTGGCCACAACAAACAGTTATTAACAGAAAGCCAATTATCCAAATTGCTTGGACAGCACCAAACTTTCACCTTAGGGGAAGTCCTGACGAGTGGGTGTCTGTCTGGTACAGAAGAGATGATGGGAACTGTTAAGAAAGATGGTGAGAAACTCAGTTCATTTGGATTAACGGCTTGCTGCGGGTATTTGTAACAGCATCCTCCTCATTGCTCATTCACACTCAATTTTTAGCTCATTTTCCAGTCAAGTAACCCACAAAGTGCCAGCTAATTTGCACTAAAACCTCACATAACGACAGTGTTAGCTGTGCAGTAAAAGTAATGCCAACAGCATCATGCAGCCCGATGTCTTCCCAAAGTCCTTCCCCTCCCAGAGCCAAAGGGACAAATCTGCTCAGTGTTTCCAGGTTTGGGGTCTGCCAAGGATGTCTCCTACTCCCAGCAGTCTCCAGACAAGCTGAGTGTCCTGAAGATGACTCCTGAGCTGCCCAGGAACCCGAGAGGGGTGGGCTCCTGGCTGTGCCCGTCCTCTGGCTGCTCTCAGAATGAGTGTCACATTTTGTCACTGGCCAGGATAAACTCACCTCCAGCGAGGAGTTGTACTCGTGGTTCAGGTCTGCGTCTTCTGCTGCTTCCACCAACCTCTAAAGTGAGCACACAGAAAGGAAGGTGAGTGGGTGCCGTGGCAAAGCCCTCCAGAAGGTTTTCCAGCTGTATCAGCCACTGGCTCCTTCACCACAACCGAGCCTGGGGTTATAAACTCCCCTCTTTCCCTCCTTTCCTGCTGACCTGTCGCTCTGTGCTGCAATTTCACAGCTTGGGAGGTACATTATTTGCAGCTATTTATTGCCAAGTTTATTCACACCTACTTACTCCAGAGTCCCTACTAAACCCCTGAGCAATTTCGGATATCACAGGACATATACAAACAGAAACAGGTCCACTTAGAGAAACAACAGACAGATTTAATTTCATTTTCCAAGAACCCTTCCAAAAAGCCATGGGAAAGGCATTTCAGCCCCAGCTTGATGTCAGCATCTCATCAAAGGAAAAGGCCTTGTGGGAGTCTCAGTCTGGTATTGTTACTGAGACAAAGACCACGGCTGGATTTCGTAAAGGGCTCAGCGATGCTGTGGCCATTTATAAGCTCTTGCCACTTATGGAAGGCAATAAAATCAGCCAGTTTTCTGCAGTACGATGCTTCAGGGCACTACTTCTCAATTGGTACAGGCTGGGAAGGGATCCAACTAAACACGTACGTGTTTTCAGGGTTGCACAATCAGCAACAGTCTCAGCAAAACTACGTTTCGCTCCTTCACAAAGGATAAGGCAATCCAAACACTGGAAAAGTCTGGCTAAGAATTTAATGTTATGGGCCAAAGCTCTGGGACTAAATATGCCCACATTTCACTTGGAGATTCAAATGATGTGTTTCTGGATGACTTTTCCACATTAGAAGCCTTAAACAGTCAAGGCTCTGTGACTACAGAAATATGCTTTTCACGGTGGGTAAATACGCGGGAATATGATAAATCCTTAGATGCAGGAAGCCAGAGGGGCCAGAAGGTTGGGGTAACCCGCTCTGATCTCCCACACAGCCACAGCTACAGAGCCCTTGCCACCTCCTCCACACTTCCCCATGGACACAGCTGGAAATCCAAGCACCTTCCTCGCAGCCTGTGCTCGAGAGGTGCAGAAATTCCCCCCGAGCCACACGCAGGGCTGAAACAAGCCCCCCGTCTTTAGCGGCCAGAGTGCATCACGGAAGGATGAACTCGATTTTTCACTTCTGAGAGGTTTTCTTCCCCCGCCCCCCTTTAAACAGCTTGTCTCCTAAAAGAGTGCTCGCTCCCTCATGCTTATTCCTAGACTTTGTTTTCATCTTATCTTCTAATTCGAGCGGAGGGAGAAGCCAGCATCCCCTTGTCTGAACGCCCACACCCTCCCACCAGTGTCTGCTTAAAGCTCCGAGCGAGCAGCCAGCTGCACCAGCAGGCTCTGGCTTGGGCTGGGGAGTCCTCACACAACCCCTGCTCCCACTCGCTCCTGCTGCAGGCAGGAGGCCTGTGCCTGCTGCTCCGGGGCTGGCAGCACACGAATTCCTCCCCAGAGCCCCAAAGCCCAGCGGTCATACCTCAACAGCTTCCACCTTCCTGCGGAGCATGCTCTCCATCTGCTCCGAGAACTTCTTCACCAGCTCCAAGCCATCCACCTCCTTGATTTTCAGGGTTGGCTCCACGTCTTTGTACTTCTACCCAAGGGAAAGAAGAAAATCCTGCTGAGCAGGAGGTTCTTAAGTAAAGGGATGAATCTATTATTGCTAGCCGGGTATTGTCTTTGTGTTGAAGTAGCTGCTCTGATTTTATCACCTTCTTCCATCTCTGCCTTTCCCCCTTTTCCACCCCGTAATTCGGGGCGTGCAGATCACTGGCCATTAACTCAAAGCACTCTGATAAAGTAAAAACAACCGATCCACTCGTGAGCTTGTGGCTGTCGGAAGCAGCGATGCACCTGGAGCTGTTAAGAGCCTACAAATTAGAGAGAGAGGCAGAAGGCTAGCTTTTAAAAACCTAAACCACGTGCTGGGATGCCATCCACGCCAGCACCGTACACGCCATGCACCTCCAGCTCACGCCAGGCAGAGGGAAGAGCAAGGGAGTGGAGCTCTGTGCTGTCACTGCACCTCCTCCCGTGTCACACGTGCAGAGATGTGCTGGCAGGGCACCTGCTGTCCTGCCCCAGTGCCACCACACCCGAGGGAACCTGCCAGGCCCCCAGCAAGAAGGGTTTGCCCAGTGCTCACGCGGGACACTGCCGAGGAAAGCTGAGACAGACTGTTATGATGCCGCTTACTGGGCACCCAGGAGCAGAATTCAGGCCAAGAGCACCACAGAGGAGATTCCCAGAAACCAGGAATTATGGGCATGGCTACTCGGTGCTGCCTCCGTGGGGAGAGGTGCTGTAATGATCTAGGTCTGTCAGTTTTAGAGATAACCAGTTTATTCTCACCACGTTCCATATAACCTAGGAATTAAAAAAAACCCAAGAGTGCATCTAAACTGTGCAACCATAATCTGCCCTTCTAAGACTGGATACAACGGCCTTTATTTCTCCTTTCCAAAAAAAACCCCACAGCTAACAGAGACAGCCAGAAAGAAAGAGTGAAGAAACCTGCGAAAGGACACAGGATGATTAACTTATTTCAGAAAAGACACAGCCTTATCTCCTGAGCAACGTGGAAACGCAAAGGCAACCAACTGCAATTCCCTGGGCCCCATCATCAGCTTTGTCTGCAGTGTGTACAGCCCCCCTCCATCTCCACGTTGTGTCAGCATCACAGCACCAACCTCAGCCAGGGCTGAGCTTCTCATGCGGGGAAAAAAAAATGAGGTGGTGAAAAGGGCAAGGAGATGGCAGAGACTCCAGTGACACTTCTGAATTGGGGGGGAGCAGCAGGGAAAGGACTTTGCGTGTCTTTGGGGTGAGCCAGCGGAGCCCCTTTGGTTCCAGGAGCTCCTCCACCATCCAGGAGGGCGGCCGAGCACGGGAAGCAGAGGAAGGAATGCCCCGAGGATGGGGCAGGCCGAGGAGGTCAGCCAGAAATAGCAGCAGCATCCAGCCCGCAGCGGGCATGGCAGGGAGGCTGCTCGCTCTGTCTGGCACGATTAACAGCAAGGGTTTTACTGGATTAAAAACGCCAGGCCTTGCATCCCTCCGCTGGGGCTGGGGAAGCAGCAGCAGCAGGAGGAAGAGGAAGAGGAGGGATGGAGCTGGAAGGCTGGGGTAACCACGCTGCCAGGAGAAGAACGTGCAGCCACGACCCCCCGACAGCGGTCCCTGGCTGGGGAGGAGAGCGCAGAACAGCCCAGCTGGTGTCTGTCCCTTCAGCTCCATGTCACCCTCCCACCGGGGGAGAAGGGATCTCTGCCAGGCTGGGCTTTAATCAGGCCCTGCTCGGGGGGAGGAGGGTAATCTCTCCCGGGAAAGCTCACCAAGGGGGGGACACGCCAGCACGGGCGAGCACGCACTCCGCAAAGTGACCTGCCACCGGTTACCTCGGGTCACAGCCCCCGTTAAAAGCAGCAGGGATTTCACCCCTCCCAGCTAATTTTCTTTTTTTTCATGCGCTTTTGACACGCTCACAGGTAGATGTTACCGGGGTAAAAGCAATCATGAGAAATCACGAGCAGTCCGCTAATAGCGCACACATCTCAACCCTGAGATCTAGCCAGAGCTGGGAAGGAAAAAAAAGGAAAAAGCCAGCACAAAACACCAAAAAAACAACTTTCTGCAAAGCTCCAGTTTGCTAAGGAATACACCAGGTTTGAACTCATATCTTGTTCGAGCCTTTTTCCTAGAAATGGACCAGCAAACCGCTACATGCCTGCATTCCTGCCACTGAAATCTCTGGCTACTGACAGCTATTCATCCAAGATTTCCTAATGGTGGGCAACGGAGTTGTGATTTCAATACTGTCCCCAGACACCACGGCTGACAGTCAGCTCAGGAGCCTGTAGCTGGCCAAGCTTATCCTGTACAGCCTGTGCTCAGGGTTCAGGCTATCCGATCATCGTGAGTTACAGAACAGGAGTCAAACTTGGGAGAACTGGCTGATAGGATCTGCTGTTGAAAAGAGGCCAAAAAGTTAGCTCAGCTCTCACGGAAAATCTTTTCTTATTCATCTAGCACTTCGCACTCCCTTAAAACAGCAGGAGCAATTCATTAAGATTCCCCTTCTGCAGTGACGGGGGTGGTGATTTAAAAGTAGAATATCCAGAATTCGGTATCCTAAGTTTTATCTGTGAACAGAGATATGTCACCAAATATATATTCTTGTTCCCACCTCCATGAAATTCAGCCTATTGAAGCACACGGTGCTGCATTACTCACTGCTAGTGGAACTAAATTAAGAGTGTGAAAGACATTCCTTTCATCTTCACCCAGGAAAACGTCTTGACTGAACTCCCCAAGTTTGTCTGTTCTTTGCCATGTTTTTTGGGCTTTCTAATAACTGCAGGGCAAAGCTCTCTGATGCAGGGTAAAAGCCTGCCCTGGGGGATTCAAAGGATGTCTGTTAGCTCACCAGGTCTCTGGGAATGATAAAGCCTGGTGGAAAGTCAACCACCTGGGTTTGCAACATGATATTAGGGTTCTTCTGGAGGAAACAAACAGAAAGTCCAAAGAAAACCAAGCAAACTCAAAGCCACAAAAGAAAGTTTATGCCAAGTATTAAAGACAAGGTTTACACGCAAGCATTCAGTAACCAAAAAATTATGACCCTCACAGCAACAAGAAGCTGGTTACTTCAAGATTATTAGGCACAAGGGAGACATGAAATAAGATACAAATGGAGATATTAGCACCTTTTGTGTTTCCTCAAAGACAAAATGCCTGTTGACTTAGACGAGTACTCAGAAAAGAACCACCTGGACCTCTGCACTGTGCTCCCCACCCTCCTGCTGGTCTGGGCACACCCACGCATGCAGAGAAACATTTGATGTGAAAAACAGGCAATGGCCTAAAAAAAGGAGAAAGGTGCCTGGGGAGCAGGCAGACCCACGTGTTTGATTTCCAGACTTTGGTGTGTTTGGCTCCCCAGGCCTAACACGCCCACAATCAGTGAGATGATCCACATAAAGATGTCTGGGGTCTGCCAGGGTGCATGAAATAGTAAAAGATCTGTCTGCACCCACTTGAAGCGCTGGAGGTGCCAGGGATGCAGCGGGAGCCCTCTGGGATGGTCCCTGCTTCGAGATGAGGAATTGTGAGAAGGAGCCCAACCCACCTAAAGAGATGGAGGCTGAGAGAAGGACTGAAGGGAGTGCTGGCTGGTCCTCCCCTCCTTCCTTATTTCCCAGGGAAACAGGAGATGGAAAAGCTCAACAAGTGGGGTTGAAAGGTAAACTTGAGCTGCCCAAACTGCTCAAGTTAAGTTAGGGCAGGGCAAGACACAACATGGATTGAGATGATTCTCTGCTGGAGTGTTTACAGAGCAAGGCTGGATCAAGCCCACCTGTACCCCCTGCTCAAAGTGACATTTTATTGAGATGATTCACACACTGTGCCCACTCTGCCTCTGGCAGCTGTGGCCTGGGGACCCCAGGGGACAACAGGCAATGCAGAAGCATTATCAAAACTGCTAAAAGCAAAACTTTTGCCTGCATCCACATCCGGCTGCAGCTGCCTCCTGGTTAGTGCATGAAGTACCTCTACCAGTGCCGACAGCTTTTTATTGCATGGTGGCTCTTTCCTCCCAGGAAGAGCTGATTATCAGCATAGACCTTGGTGATGGATGCTGGAAGCCTGTCTCGGGCAAACCCAGCAAATTTAGTGCTGCAGGAAATGATCCCTCACTCCAGGCAAAAAGCAGCACTCTGGGGACAGGGAAACAGGGCTTAGCAGCACGGCACGGAAAATGATACCCAAATCCTTTGTTCTGCATGGGGATGTGGGTGTAACTGCTAGATGCAGGAGGGGACGATGGGGTGACAACGAGCAGGTGAGTGACGAGCATCAGAGGGACTCAGGAAAGGAGGGATGAAGGGTCAGCACAGGAGAGCAGGAAGCGATCAGAAGGCAAACACGAGGAGTGCTGTTAAAAAGCATTTTTAACAAAAAATGGTACAATTATTAAGGCGGTGTGCAGCAATGGCTGGTGAAAGCAGGGAAGGCCTTGCACGGATCTCCCTCTCCAGTTCATGGAGAACAGCCACAGGGCATCACTCTGTGCTCATGGATATGGAGCTCCATGATTTTAACAGCACACACAGCTGCACAGCAGTGTCTTATTCTTCCCTCCAGCCTGGGGGAACCTTGGAAGGCTGCCTGGGGAGGTGGCATGAGGCAAAGGGAGCCCTCACAGATTTTGCCTACCTTCTGCAACAGAAGAGAGCCTGAGTACCTAGTCACAATGGAGTACAGCTCCCCACCAAAGGCATCTGCCCAGGATTTCACCCTAAAAAAGGCCAGAAAAAGAAAAACCAACATTAGTAATGCAGAGGCTGCAGAACTGGTTACTCCTTCAGACAGGCAAAGCTCCTTCTTCCTGAGTGGGAATCCCCCTGTATTTCTCTAAGGCATTCTTCCAACAGCAGCAAAGTTTTGTCCCCAGACTCAAGCCAGACAAGCAGCAAGGCAGGAGACAGCGCTGCTCGTGGACATCCTGCCCAGGACATTGGTCAGCAGGGAGAAACACGGAGTTCTGCTGGTCTCAGCCACCGTGCTCTGAGTTGAATTTGTCTCACCTTAGCTTTAGACACACAACTTTGCTCTCAGACAGCATCCGAGCTCCTTCTTCTTTGCTTCTGCTAGCAAAGTGAAAGCAACTGCTTTCTGCAGACACCTATTTGTCTTCCCTGACAGGCCCTGGGGTGAAGGGCTAGACAGCAGGGCTGGACACTGCTGAAGAGAAATAAGTGCCAGAACTTCACGAAGGTGTCGTGACCCATCCCTCGGAGTCAGCTCCTCTAGCAGAGCTGGCCAGACACTGACGAGCCAGGAGAATTCTCTGCTCTCACTGCTGCTGCTGCCACAGCAGATGATGCAGTGCCACAGCAGATTACCCCTCACACCCGTGCCATCCTGGAAATAACGGATGGCAGCGATCCCGCGCGGATGTTGAGGAGCAGCCTGGACACCGAGCCGCCCAAATCAAAATAGATGGCTCCCAAAATTGACCAAACACTTCACCAGAAGCTGCTAGACGAGCCACCTTAGGCAGCTCCACCTACACGCAGCTCCCTCACCAAGGATTCACTTAGGGGAGACTTACTTAACACAATAAGTGGCCTTCTCCAGAATACACGACTTATTTATGATGTGCAGAGTCTCACCTACAGCTTCCAGTGGATTTCTTCGAGTCCCAAGCAGGCTTTAACCTCAGGGCCTGATTTCCCAGAGCACTGCACCACAAATAATACACCAGCACAGAGATGAGCTCGGGAGTAAAGCCAGCACAGCAATGGTGGAATAACCACAAGAGCTCTCTTCCAGCCAGGAAAGCCTGCTTAGGCTCCCCTCTTGCACACAGGAGCACACACAAAGCTTCAGCTCTGCACTGCACCTCTCTGCACTGCTATAAAAAAAGCATGAGAGAGTGGGTGCCTTTTTAAATCAATCCTTAATTGGCAATGAGGCATTCATATTTAACCACTCAGTGTGAACTAGGGCATCACTAAGTCAATCTTTTTTGTTTTTTGCTTTGTGCTCTGCAACTTATTTCGAGAGCCAGATCTTTTATCTCATCATTTCATCCTCAGAGAAAAAAGAATACAGGTATTTTCTAGCAGACCAGGATTTATTGGGCTTTATGAGAATTATTCTAGGAAGCCTAGAACAAAAGAGGAAACGAGAAACAGGGATCCCATGGGATGCTCTCCTGTTTGTTGTAGTAGTGACTGATGCATTCCCTTGGATATGGGGATCTCTGGATCAACACCTAGCTTGATGCCCATCTGCTGCTGCTGGCTTTATAAGTTTCATGTACGACATGTTTTGTGCTGATTTTAACTAATATTCCCCAGCCTCCTCACCCTTTACTGTAGAAAGAGAGAACCTAAACATGAAGGGATAGTAATTTTAGCAGGGATGTTTATTTTCACCCCATTTTCCTCCCCCACCTCTGTTTTGTGTCATGTGTGTGGCCAAGGGCGTGCCCCTACTCCTTCCAGCCCTCATCACTTTTCAACCCAGCAGGGTGGAAAGAGTTCGTGGTGTTAATTTCTGATTAGTGGGTGCAGTTGAGCATCTTCTTGAATGTTCTCGAAACTTCCAGTAACAGCGGGACTTGAATAAAAAAGGGGTTTGTGTAGTTTTGGGATGTCTGCTCTGGCTCAGGGACTGGTATTTCTTCTGGTCTCAAAGCAGAGGAGGAACAAGGCACAAAGACAGGGACACTAAAGCGAAGGACAGAGACTGGCAGCTTTGGAGGGCTGGTTGGACAGCTGAGGGGCACAGAGGAATGAGAGGGGACAAAGATCTCAAATCCCTGTGTTACAGGACCAAAGATTGCGTCATCAAAAACATCTGGTGGCATTTCACAGAAGCTGAAAAGTAGGAAAGTGAAGAGGCAGAAATACACTGGCATTTACATATTTAAAAGACAATTATTTGCCAGGGAAACGAGCAGCCTTAGAATACTGGGAAATTAAGGGCAGCCTGCTGAACTTAAATAGGTTTCCTTAATTTTTTTCATAAACGAGCGAGAGAAAAGGTCAGTCTGAAATCCATCAGGCTGCAGAGAAATTTCTTCCGAGGTCTCTGGCTCTGTCCAGCTCAGGAGCAGATGTACAAAGGCAACAGGAGCAGCCTAAAGAGGCCACACCAGGCTGATCTTTGCCTCTGCCACCAGCACTTCCCAGCGTTTCCGTCACCCCAAGAGGAAGCCAGCCCCAGCTCCTCACCATCCTGCCAGCTGCCAGCACCCCAGAAGCACCGCTCGGAAGGGACTGAGCAGATTTGGGCACTGCTGGAGTCAGAGCTGCGGGAGCTCTGGAAGGAGCTGGCGGCGATCCCGGCGCGATGCAGCGCAGCTCGACCGAGCCCCGTGTCACCCGTGTCACCTCACCCTGATTGCACCCCGCTGCTGCTCGAAGGGCTCTGCTTCTGTGTCCCCAAAGTGTCCCCGTGTAACCCACGGAACAGAGCCATTTTCTGCTGATTTACTCCCCTTGGGCCTCCGCGTCTCTCTACCGAAATTTCATTTCGAAAGGGCGACTTTTGTGTTTTGGCTGAATTCGTGAGTGGATTTGAAACACCAGGGATTAATTCAGCCGTTGGTCTGGTTTTAGTACCAGAGGAGAAAAGCTCTTTTTCTATTGTTTATTCTTCATTCTTGTACAGGAGTAAGTTCCAAATTGTGCAAAGCGACGTAAATCTCTTTTTTTTTCAGTAGTAAAGGGCTATCACGTTATAACGAAACACATCAGAAAAGGATTTGGTCAGAGATTGCCTGCCTGTAATCCCTGCTCTTGTATTCAGTGGCAAGAACAGCAGAAAGGACAGGCTGGCTTGTAAATGCCACAGGCTTCAATGCTGAAAGGTATCCCTACGCAGAATTTGTCCTGGACGTGGAAAGTTGATTTGCACGGTTTGAAGCTAGCACAAGTTGGATTTTACCTCGTGTAACCTCAGTGCCCTTCCTGTGAAACCCAAATCAGAAGCAGTTTTGCTGGGGAAGGGCTTGATAGTGCAAGAATGAAACTGGTGGCAAAGTTTCCTGAGGCCCTCCTGGACAATGCCAGTGCAACTCCTGGTCAGATGGGTTCTGCTGGTGGCACATCTGTAAGGGCGTTATTGGCAATTTTGGAATAAAAACCATTTCCCCAAACGCAGGAAAGGGCTTAAGCTGACTTGAGTTGATTTTTCAGATGTATCTCCTCCGGAATCCAGCTGGCAGTGCTGTCTCCTCTCCACACCAAGCCGCTGTCCTCCACCCACAGCCCCACAAGCTGCCCCACAACAACTCTTACCGCTCGCGGTGCCGACACTTTTAATCCTTACAGGATTTAACTTGTCCAAATCAGCTTAACAAGGTGAAGTTTCCATGAACCGGGGTTGCTGGGAGCTGTTGGGCTCCTGGGGGGCTGCCAGGGCCGTGCTGCTGGCGGGGAGCTTTCCTGGCTTTGCCGGCAGTGACCGCATTGCTCATCACACCAACGCACGCGGGCGTGCTGCAACCCCACACCCCAAAAGCTGCATCAGGAGCCCCTGCATGTGCAGTGCATGCACAAACCATGGCTGGGGGAGGTTGCATTGCAGCCCAGCGTTTCATTCCTTTGCTCCAGAGCTCTGGGAAGGGCTGTTACGCCTGTCGTAGAGAGGTGGAGCAAGAACGAGCCAGAAGTGCTGAGGCCTCTTTTCCTCTATTCAGCCTGCTCTCACTAACACCCTCTGCCAGCCACACACGTGAGCAAACACGTCTGTGTGCATTACCCAGGCCCTTTCTCAGCCAGCCAAGATCCAGACCGATGCCAGGGACCAGATCTTCGGAGCTGCAAGCCTTGCCCTGCACAACCTGGGTCTCGTGCGTGGCAGAGAGACGCGTCTTCGATCGAACACCCCGTGTGCACCCTCCCCAGCCAGAACCCGGCCAGTGCTGGCATCCCTCGGGTGTTCCCGGCACGCTGAAGCCCAGCAGGGTCTGCTGACACCACTCTGCTCAGCTGGGAGCTGCCAAACCGGGGCCACTCGTGTCCGCCTCCGTGGTGGGGTCTCTGCAAGCAGCAGCAGCAGCAGCGGCGGGGTTTTACGAACATATCTTTAAACTGGTTTTGCCTTCTGCTGCCCAGCGCGTTAAGCAGAGCATTAATAGACGTCAAAGTACTCAACTAAAGCAGATGGGTATCGTTGCTACGCTTGACGAGTGGGGAAGAAGAGGAATTGCACCCCAGTCTAGACCTGGGCACGGAAGTTGTGGCTCCCACGTCTGTG